>JAGFPH010003525.1:52950-70666 GCA_018207615.1 Philaenus spumarius
CAAACTTACTAAAAATCCCCATAAGGAATACATAGTGTAATTTATATTTATTGATATAATATATTTTTTGTTAATATAGACTACATTTAACTTTGATTTGTCTATCCGTGCAAAGCCGGATCGAGCCAGCTAGTGTTATTATAAATTCAATACGTAATATACTATTAAATTGTACAAATAAAAATATAAGACACTATGGAAATGTTGATCCTACAATATATAGGATTTTGTATTAATACCGATTAATTATATTCGAAAATTAAAGCAATTATATTGGCAAAGATTAATTCAATAAAAAAGATATAATTAATTAACATTAAATAATTACACTGTAGGTCAGAAAAAACAGACCGGCGAAAGCTTGAAACAATTTTAACACCACATTACAATTGTGTAAGTCACTAGGGAAAATATTTTTCATCTCATGAAACTCATATTCTACACTAAATTTGCATGTTGAATTTGTTTAAACCCTCCCTCCGTCAGGCACCCCTTTAAAAGTTTTAGTGTTAAACGACATTTCGTGTTCAAACATATTGTTGTTTGGGTAAAAGTTCTGAAACGAATTAAACACAGTCAACATACTATAACATATCTTATTAATCGTGAACCTGGTTACATTATATAATTGAAATTAGGTGTAAAAATATTCGAAGCATATAGAAATTCCTATTATTTTAGGATGGTATAAAATTAATCTTCTTTTAAATTTTTATTGAAAATAAATATTTGGTAAATATCTTTTAATATTTTCCTATTAAAACATATTTCAAACGCGTTTACTTCCTACTTTTTGTAGCAAATCTATCGTATTAAAGAATTATAATGTAAATCTAAAGAATATCCAGCAAAGTGTGTCTCAAGGTTTATAGCTTTTACGCCTGCTTTAAATAAACAAGTTTGACATAGTTTTTTATCTCTAAAAGAAAGTAATAAACGCTATATTCAAGCTAAATATTACTGACTAAGGCAGAGAGATATTTTAAAACAATAGCACTGTGTTTGTCTTTGCAAACTTTAACCTATTCCTCGATAAATAAACACAAAGTAAATTAGGTCAATGACTTTCGCTTAGTTTTATTTAAATAAACGTGGCAACAGTTCTTTACACTGGGCGACGAGGTAACTAGTTACCAGCAGCTATAAAGAAACAATCTTAAACATTTAAGATACGATTATCTGGTCTAGAGCAAGTTTACAAATTGCTGGCATCATAGCAAACGTATATTATTTTACGAATACAATTTTAGTCTCAATTTACGTACATTCTCAAATTATATTTTAGTTATTTTTATATTATTGTAAATTTTGTTTTGTGAATTATGAATTTATTTATTTGTATTATTAATATTGCATATTTATATTAATTACAAAAATAAATATTTATTTAGAATTAAAACAACTATTCTCTTAAGCCATTCAAAAATATCGTTGGAGGGTTATTCAAGGATTGAAAAAACATTCAGATGAATAAACAAACATTATATTATATTTTGGTTACAAAATAAAAAATGCAAATATATAAAAAAAATAGTTTTAGTATCTTATAAATGAGAATTCTCTACATTTATTCTACTGACAGATGTTTCCAATGGGAGGAGCAAGTCTATATCCCGGTTAAGGAATGCAGGACATCGCCAGTGACAGGAACAAGGCAAATAAAGGAAAATAATGTTTCGCCTCATTTATTACAAGACCGCAGCCTGATAAATCGAGAGAGCTTTCATTTGTCTGTCGTTTTATTTAGAAGGATTTAGTTATTTCTAGCCGTAATTTATTTTGTACACTGCACTAGAGATGCATATAAAAAAGGATTATAAATCCAATGTCAAATTAGAGTTTTTGAAACACACAATTAATTAAAGTAGGGTTAATTGTTAATTAATTGTTTTATACCATTTTCTAGTGAATTTCTACTGGGTTTATTTAGTTAGTTAGTTGGTGGTTAGATTGATTGAAACCAAACTAACTAAAAGGAGTTAAAGGTTTTTTATATTTAGAAATCAATATTGCATACTTTGAAAAAATGTGTTTCTAATTTTTCTTCTAAATACATTGTTAGTAAGAATTTGATTTATGAGTAGTGTAATATTTCTTCTGTAATTTTTTTTTAAACTATTTAAAGCAATCATTATTTTGATATGCATTTTTCACAATTGTATAATACAATGAATTACCTTCCAAGGTCCGTCTTGTGACTTCAAATTGTTTTTGTTCAAATTTCGTTTATGACATGTTTCGAAGTCTTCACAACTTCATCATCAGACCTCTTGTTTTGTTAATTCACTGGAGGAACACGTCACACATTAAAATTGAATTGTTAATCAATAGTCATAATTTTTATATATTTTTATAACACATAACACTTACACAAAAAAAAAAAAAAAAAAAAAACAGCCCTGTCCTTTTAATGTAATCATTACTATCCATTGTAGCTATCATTATTCTAACGATTTTAATGGCACATTTACTGACTAGGCACGGTGGCCTAAAGATAAACCACAGATGGTCTTGGAAAGCCATTTCTCCCTTTATGTAGGCTTATTAACAACATGTATATTCCCCTATATACAAAACAGCTAATTGTATTTTAATTTCAGACTATTACCGGTTTAAGTTTTAAAAATTGTGTCAATAAATAATTTACTAATAATATAGTAGATTCTATGATCCTTGTAAATAAGTTATGCGTCTCTAATTTTAATTTCGAAATTAGTTTTCGGGTCTTGTCTAGAAGAGGCCCGCCACTATGTGTTTAAGTTGGAAAATACGCAATGGACCTTTTTTAGAAATCAGTGGAAAAACGGGTATTTTTTAGAAGAAGACCGCCATGAATGTTGAATGCAGGTAAAAATACTGCGACTCAAGACTATAAGTTAGAACTTCAGGTTATTTGTTTATGCTTGCATAGTCTTTAGTAACCTGCATTCAAGCATAAAAAATATAGCTTGAAGTTCTAACTTATAGCCTTTAATCAAAGTATGTTTATATTCATGGCGGGCCTCTTCTAGACAAGACCCTAGTTTTCTTATTTTTTAATCAAATAAATTCTGTTCGTCCAGTTTGCTAGATGGAGTGAGAATTTGAATTTTCGGCTTTTAGAAACAGTCGAGTCAAATAAACAGTCGAGTGGCATATTTAATAAAATGGTTTTACTGATATTGAATTTTAAATTGATTTTTGTCAAAAAAAATATCATAACAATAAGAACATATACACAAATAATCAGCAGATAAATCAATAAGACACAAAAGCTTGATTAGTACAATTGCAAACAGACCTAAAGTTAAATATAAATTGCTCTAAACACTACAAACTCCAAGCAATACCAGACAAAAATCAATAACCTAAAAGCTTCGAATGTACATTACTGAATACTATAAACAAACTGAATATTGAAATCATTAAAAATAAAAGGCAGACAACAGAAAAACATGGAACATTCCTCAACTCTTTTGGTTAGCAAATATACCTTAGTCTCAACTTGAACAATTTCAGAGTATAACTACTCTTTAAACACTCCGGCCAGTGACTTCAAAACTATCTTCACAGGTGAAGGGCACTTTGAATGATAGTAAAAGAAAAACAATGGAAATGAAAACCAAAAATTAAAAACAATAATAAATAAAAGTGTGGGAAAATTATACGTCTGTGTGCAAGTTAGAGGCACTTAAATTCATTAAATTCAGATAAGGGTGTGTATACTGGTCGTAACTACTCCAAAATGAAATCAAATACAAAAAAAGGTAGTAAATTAATTTATTTATTTAGAGCGAAATTAGAAAGAATTGTTTGTATACAATGTAACAACAGAATATAGGAAAATCCAATCACTGTAAGACATAAAATACAAATAAAGTTAATGAAATATTAAATCGACATAAAGCTTTCCTTAAAGAGTCCTGGGTTCAAATCCCGGTCTTGGTACCTGTTTTTTCACTTATAATTTATTAATTTAACCCTTGCTGATGAAGCGTTTAAGCAGGTAATTTATTACAAATTAAAAATAATTAGAATCTAAGTTTCCTTTCACCAAAACATTTAACTATTGGTGAAACCATCGTAAAGATACCACACGTCTATTCACGTGCTAAGTAATGATTCTAATGGTGATGAAGATCAGTAGATTTTATTAACATAGTACGACTTGAAAACCTAACTTAACCCCAAACAACCATTTTATTTCCGTAAATAAATTCCCCAATCGGCAATCGGACACAGTAAAACCAGTGTTCATCATTGCATTTGAAATTTTTAGAAGTCCTTGTAACTAATTTTACATCATATATATATTGAAAAAATATTAGACAAAACATATTTTAAATCTACGTAATTGAAATTAATATTGCTCGGTCATGCACACTCTCAAAATTGTAAAAGAAATATATTGCATACTATCTATACTATTATATAAAAATCTAATGATGTCTGTCTGTGTGTGTGTTACTCAATCACGTAAAAACTACTGGATGGATTTGAATGAAATTTGGCACACATATAGATCATAACCTGAAATGAGACATAGGCTAGGATTCATTTAGATTTAAGGGTTGAAACATTCCCTAAAACAATAAATATTTATTATTGTACTTCCATTAAGACTAGAGAACTGGAAATTTGTACATTTATTTCATACAATATAAAAAAATTATAAATTATAAATTATAAAATATAAATTATAAAAAGTAAACCATATTTGTATTTTTTAATGTACTGCTAAGAGGTGAAAATGTAACAACGCCTAAAACAATACAAATTAATTATTATACTTCCCATTAAGCTAGAGAACTGGAAATTGGTACATTTATTTCTTACAATACATATATACTATGTAAATCATAGTTTCATTTTATTGCGTGTTGCTAAGAGGTGAAATGTAATAATAACCCCTAAAACAATAAACATTTATCACTATGCGGCGAAACTTTGGACCGTGTGCGAAACCACGGATACCTGCTAGTAACAAATAAAACCTCGTTGAATTTCTGGTAATGTTCGTCGTCTTTATTAATGTGTCAAAGTTAAATTTAGATTACCAGACCTATTGTTGCAGAATGTTTAAAAACTCTCTTAAATGTTTGATTGCACAACGAAATTTCAATTAAATAAGGAATAAACACAATAGGCAAAATTTTAATTTAATGATGATACATATTTACTTTTAGAACTTATGATTTTAATTCCTTTTCAATGGACAAGTTTTTCTTAAATTAAGAAATTAAAAACTTACACTTTAAAAAAATTGAGTATGTAAAATTTGAATTAGTATTTCTTTGATACAGTGTAAAGTTTTCGTAAACGGGTGTCTCTAGTTATAGAAAAAAAAAATATGAAGCACACATTCCATAAATAAAAAAGAATGAAAACAAACGAAAGAAAATAAACGGTACCAGAAACTGGCACAGGCATTCTCACAAACATATTTAAATTATTAAGCAGATTCACTGTGCAAATTTTCAAATCCTTTTTTCGTGCATCTATACAGGCCTAACTTACATGTTTGGTGCAAATGTCTTCGAAACCGATAGAATAGTTTTCTCTCTAGCATTGTAAACATACAGACAGACATTTTGTAAAAACCCCTTTTTTGGACTCAGGTTGTCCCAAAACGGATATTTTCAAAAAATCTCAACATTGATTTTTTTTGCGATCACAATACTTTCTCTATACTACAGTATAGTGAGAAAGTAAAATCAATTAAACACATGTTCTCAAATTCTAAGTGTTATAACCAGCTGCCATTTATATATTTAACATTAAAGTCGATATCCTTTTAGTTATGAATGTTAAATATTATTAAGAGTGCTTCACCGGACTTATTAGAGTGCACACCGGTGCCGAACGGGACTGTTTAACTTTTTTATATTTGTGTAAGTTTTTAGTGTTTTAACGTTTTTAATGTGTGACGAGTTCTTCGAGTGAATGAATAAAGCAAGAGGTATTTGATGATGACGTTGTGAAGACTTCGAAACATGTAATACACTTAATTAGATCAAAAACAATTTGAAGTCACAACACGGACCTTAGATGGTAATTTATTTTATTATTTTATTGTAACTTGGTACCTAAAAAATGCATATCAAATAAAAGCGTAGCTTGTAGAAGCTATACATAATACTGAAAATTAGTATGGAACGAAGAGTTTCTGTTTGTATTATTATTCTGTTTGATTAATGTTAGACTAATACAAAAGAAAAAAAGCTGTAGAAAATATAATTTTTCTACATATATATATATATATATATAAGTTACAGCCATTCAACATAGATTAGAAACAAGTTGTGCATAAATGTAGCAGGAAAACATATTTTAACAATTTAAAATAATATTATTTCAATATTACAGAGAATATACGAATGAAAACTAAATTAATTCATATAAAATATAAAAATAGGGAAATAAAACACCTGTCAATTTTATTTCAAACATTCATATTTTACAAATATGTTTCAGTTCGATGAAATACAATTTAATTCATCTCTTTTCACGTTTGAAACTTTACTCTAACGAAGATAAAACTTTATTACTAAAGGGAAAATTATTGATTTCTCTTTAACTTGTAAATATAACTGTATCTTTTGTTCTTTTTAAGTTATAATGTATTTATACTTTGTTTATGTTTTCCAATTCAGTTGGTTCAAGTTTTCATAATCCTCTAAAGAGGGATTATTTGCCCTTAACTACACCTTCAAGACCCCTGTGTATGGATACTTCCATCATCCTTTTTAAGCTCTGCTTTTTTAAATTACTTTGCCAATAATTATTCGAGTGGACAACGCATGGGATTCTAAATAGTTTATATTATTATACACAATGCCTTTGTTCTAACTCTATTTGTTTAATTGATTTTTATCATAGGTTTTATTATTAATGATCGTTTTTCATAACTTGTATTGCTATCTAATGGAAAATAACGAATAGTCATCATTATTTTTACATTTTAAGATATGGTTTTGAAGTATTAACTGATAATCAAAGCGTAACATAGGTCAAATCTGCATAAAACTCATCAACTAGTTTGCTCTTTAGAAACTTCATTAATTCAATGCAAATAAATCGTACTCATACAATAATTGGATTATCAGATTTCTCTAATATTGCACACTTCCTTTGACGTTTATGCAACTATATTTTGCGTTTTAAATGTTTCTTAATTTCTTTTATCTACTCGTTATATTTGATAAATATAAAACAACTAGCTGGCCCGATTCGGCTTTGCACGGATAGACAAATCAAATTTAAATGTATTTTAACAATAACAAAAAATCAATAAATATATTACACTATGTATTTCTTATGGGAATTTTTAGTAACTTTGACACCCCCCCTCCCCCAAGCCACCCTAAAATTTCGAATTTTTTGAAAAAGTTTCTTAGCGAGTACCTAGTGCCCTAGTAAGCTAAGTAACAAATTTCATTCCAATCCGTTCGGTGGTTTTTGAGATTTCGTGATGAGTCAGTGAGTGGTATTTGGATTTTATATATATTGATTAATTTTTAACTTGAAATATTTTTTGTAAAAAATTCTTGCTCGTGATTGTATGGTATAGTTTATTGTTCTCATACCTTGTTTATTTTTTATTTGCTACTTTAGAATACATTATGAATTAATTATATGCAAGAATAGTTAATAGCGTTAAAAGTAGAAAGTACATTACGTAAATTCATATCATACCCATTAATCTCCACACCAAATAACACAACTTTGACCCTGTTGAATACAATATATAAAATAAATATGTTTTTCGAAGTTTTAAAGTAATAATTTAATAAAATATTTGCCACTTTGGTATTTGTCTAAATATAACTATTTTATAATAAACCATAACAACAAAATTGATTTGAAATTATATTTAAAAATAACTCTATTTAATTTTAAACATTGAACTTAGAAGGGCTTTTATTTTTAAAGTTCACCAGGGTATTACTTGCCAGTATATTATATAGTGCGTAACAAATCTTACAATCGGTTTTCAAAAACACCTTAAATGAACATATTATATATTTTGTTTAACTTGGAACTTGTTTGATACTACAAAGATTGGGTACGCACTTCATAGTTTCATATTCATTCCTTGCTCTTTTAATTATTAGTTTGTTTACTGCATCCATGTATTACTGCTTATAATATTGTTTATTGATTGATTAGGCTCAGATGTCGAGTGTTTAACACAAATGTATTTCCATCTAATATTTTCCCATTAATAATTAAATAAACCGTTTAAATTTGATTGGCTACCACTCATAATTTCTCAAGGTACAATACATTTACAATACAGAGTGTCCAGCTGTTTTACTTTTGAAGTATATACGATGTACAAAAAAAAACATTACAACCCCTGGACTTTTTATTTAGTTTTATTTGGATTCTAAACACAATTCAAAGACAATTTTATTTTGGGGTATTTGACAAAGAACACATGTTGAAGATTTAGGTGTTTGAAGTTTAAAATATTTAACATATGACTAATTTTCGAGGGAAATTTTCTATTACACCTCAATGTTTAATCGGGTTGTAAATACTCTAGAAAATGTAAACCCTAATAAGTTAGTAAACATTAAATAAATAATTGTCGTAACATTTCATTCAAATCTCGTGTTTATTAAGCTTAAGTCAACAATTAAAAAGCATATACAAACATAACAGTATATTATTTATACTGAATTATTTTATTAAGTAAGTGTTGTTAAATAATTTGTATTCAACTGCTAAACAAGGTAATAACGTTATAAACAATTATAAATGAAATATCCACCCAAAAAATACATGAAACCTTCTTTAAACTTGAAGCACATATTACTCCTAAACCAGGGGATATAATCTATAAATGAGAAGATTGTGTCATACTTTGTAAAATCCTAAGTTTAGGAGATTCAAAGTTTACCTGGTACTGGACAAATGGATGATTGTATCAAAATTGTAAAAGCACAAGAGAAACATATCAAACATGTATGTGTTTTTGCCGTTTTGACATAATAAATACTTTATAAGTAAAGCAAGTAACACACGAATATCCGTTACCCTGTATACGGTCACAGATCTAAACCCTTTTATATAATATGTCAATTCAACTTCACGATTATCCAACAGCACACAACCTATGATATTGGATAGTTTAAAAGTCACACATTACTTCCACACCTTTCCCACCCTACCTTTCCAACAATTAAGTAGCTTAAACGCTTTGAAGTAATCCTCTCAGATACCGTGCAGTATCCAATTTAAAATATAGAATTAGTTACAAGTATAAAATTAAAGCAAATATTCTTTAACACATATTCAATATAATTTCCCTACACGAATTGTTTATTTTAAATCTAGTAATTGACAATATTATGTCGTTCAAATTTAGATTGATTCTTGTTTTCAATGTTATCATTCATAATGTTAAACGTTTTAAATATTTTCAACAATATTAAATATTTAAAAATATTTATTATGTGAGAACAATCGCACTCCAAACCAATTAACCAAAAACCAAACATTTATCTTTACAACCTATAGTGTTATATCAGATAAAATACTATATTCTACATGTTTGCAATTAAGGTAAAATAAACTCGGAAATCGGCCGCCCGTTTGACTGATACAGCACCAAATGTATTTTCCAATGATAGATTCAAATTACTAGATTGCATAGAACTATTTAAAACTCCTCTGTTTGTAAAATATTGGACGATGTTTTGAATTAAAAGTGATAACTTTCATTCACAAAGTTTATAGGAAATGATTGGCAACATAAAACTTAAAATCTTATGTGATGAAATAATGGCATCCCTCATTCGCAAACGTAAGTTACCGCGACAAAATGTAAAACCATTTGGCCATTTATAAAGTTAACGTAAAAATGTGACCTTATATTCACTGTAAGACCTTTTTTGAAAATAGTAATTCAAAATAGCATTTAGTTTATTGTATTGAGTAGAAAGTAAAGCTAAATTAATTATTCTCATTAATTATATTTTAGCATTATAACAAACGCAAACAATCCTGAATACTAAGCTTCGTTCTTTTTTAATACATTTTATTCGTTTTTTGAACTTTATAAACATTTTTCAACTATATATTTGAGTAGGTTTTTACCTAATTACATATTGTTTTGTAATTACTGGCAAAGGTAAGGAACGTCAAAAATGTTAATTGAATATGTGATTTTCCTTGAATTAGATTTACAATTATTCTATACCATAATCCATAACTAGTTTATAATTTCTACAAAATGTAAATAAATAAATTATAAACTGGATATCTTTAACATGTTCTACATACTAAATAATATTGTATTTTAATTGATATGGACTTTGTTTATTTTTTGTACCCAATAAAACATTCTTTAAAATTTAGTATAGCTAAAAATAAAAAATAAATGCATACACAAATATAAAACACCTCGGCCATAATATATATATGTCAGACAACCAACCTTGTATCGTAATTCCAAGCACAACGCGATCAACTTCCAGAGCTTCACAGGACACTGTGTTGACGCACTAAACTACATTCAACAACTGAGTCTACTCGGACGCCGACGCCTCACCCACGCAATCAACCCCCTCCTTTCCCCCAACGCCCCCACACCGACTCGGTACTCTATGACCAAGATTACTTAGGGGATGTTTAAGGTTGCAATGACGTCAAGGAAGTGCTCAATCTGGCCGTGACAGTTGCAATTGTATCTGATCTGAACAATGGTTGATCTGCAGAGGTAATTTCAACAGTACGTATTTAGTTGGGGTTATTTCCATTGTTTTAAAATGGAAACGTATTTACATTTATGACTGGATTGATTAACGGTTTGTTCTTTGCAAACGATTTGTAGATATGCTGTGGGTGATGTTATCTTGTCAGATTATACTTTATGTAACTGTCACGTGGTTTAAACGTGTTTAGAAAGTTTAAAAACAAGTGTTTTACCTGCCAACGTGCCTACTTTAAAAGAACTAGAAATAGTCATTTTAAATTTCCTGTTTGTTTCGTTTGGTTAAATTATTGAAATTTGTATTTTTTTACGATTTTTTGGATTTACATGTCAAGACATCCAAGATACTTAAATAAATCTACGAGCACATATGAAAAATAACTGTAAACAATACAAGTTAGCAATTGGATACTTTAAAATCATTGATTTAATCGTAACAATACATCTCCTATCGTTTTTTGAAGTGAAACTTCTTTAGGCGTGGTAGCTTGGAAAACTAGCTTGGACCAGACGAAAATTGAAACGCTGCCCTTTCTCAGACTTCAAAAATAATCTACGGGCATGCGGCTCGTGTTTATTGCTTAAACTAGTTAGCCCCCGTGAAAACCCAAAGGCAGATTAATTTCGATACACATCAGAAATACACCATGTAAACAAATACTATTTAAAAAGTACAGACTTTAGGTTTACTTAACTATGCTGACAGATATTTTTAACTCGTTAAATGAGTATAACTATAAGGATTATAAAACTGTAGGCCTATTTATTACAATGTTTTATTTATATACGGTATTATATACTTAAAAAAATATTATCTTATTATTGCTTTTTATTTCATATTGATAGTTCAAATGATTTAGAAGTTATTAATATTAGTGAAGAAGTTAATAATCGAACACGTTTGTATGTTATACGAAGATGTACGAATGTTTCCGAAGTTAAACGAATATCTATCTCTTCTTTAAATTTGTATAACATTATATTTTGATGATAAAAGGTTGTATTTATATTCAGTTTCTAACCTCGAAGCAAATATTATAATGTATTATATCGTACATTAGTTCTATAACTCATATTTAAAAAAATCAACTTTAACAGAAATTAGATCACTGAAGTTGTAAACATAACCCCAAAGTATAATCTAAGCAAGGTTATGTTTTTGATTAAGTATTACAGATGAATGATGAAATCAGCTGTTATATCATATGTTACTCACGTACGTATGTCTGTATGTACTGACGTACACTCGCTTTTATAGCAGTTAATTTTTATTTTTACTTCATTCTTAAAAAAAATGAAAAATTTGGAATACAAACAAACTTTATCTAATTCAGTCTATGCCGATATGGATTTTAACATGATAAATGTATAGAGCCTATAATAAAATATTTTACTCAAAGATCTGAATTACATTTTGGAAATAAAAACAATGATTTTAATCTCAAACATTTTATATTCAGTCATATAGGAATAACTATATTATTGTCCATTTTAAAGTTATGTACATTTTTCATAGTCGGAAGATCTATATTTATAAAATAATAGAAAATCAAACTTGTATGATAAAGAAACGACAATTCAGACCAAGAGTCCAAGATAGTTAGTGATGGTTTAAAATATAGTTTTATGTATGTAGGCCTAAATTGTTTCTTAGCTGGAAAAAACGAAGTAAAAAAGGATTGTAAAAATACATATGATTTAAACGATTTATAATATCAAAGCCTATCATATAATTTATCAAATTCAAAAAGATCAATTTCAAAGCCTATCATATAATTTATCAAATTCAAAGAGATCAAGGCATAAAATAAAATTTTTCTAGAACCCAACGGAAAATTTGTTTTATAGCGCGCGAGAAAGTCACGCACTGGTTTTCAGATTGGCTTCTTTTCATACAATTTCAGTTTCTAATCATAACAAGCAACAAAACTATGGAGAACTATTATTGTACAAAATATTGGCAAAAAAAAAAACACAAACAATAAAGCAAACAATTTTAATTAAAAATAAAGGTGAATAAATAAGTTTCATTATTGTCTTTTAAATAAATTAAAAGTTTTTAGAAAATATTTCTACATGTCATAATAGATATTAATTGAAATTACGTGTTGTCACAAAATATTGTGCAATTGATTGCAAAATAAAACTTTTTAAACATATATATTTTATTTTTGAGCGAACATAAATATTTAATTTTTATAAAGCACTAATAAAACAAACATGCTGCTTAAACAAATACGGCTTTAGTACTAAAAAAAGAAGAAAATTTTATATTGAAAAATCAATGTTCAAATTTAAAAAAAACAAACTCTTTTTTAAGTGCAGTATAGATATTTGTATTGAGAATAAATATACGGTACCAGGAACTGGCACACACTTTCTAACAAACGTATTATTTAAATTATTAAACAGATTCACTGTGGTTTCATAATTGTAGGTGGGGTAGGAGAGGTGATTTATTAAAGTAGGAGATTATTATTAGCTAGAGATTACAATATTCGATCGATTTCGAATAAATTTGCACCAAACACTTATAACTAAATAGATGCATGAAAAGATTTTTAGAACAATATTAAAAGAAACAGATTTTTTGGGATTTCTGGCCAAAAAGGGAGTTGTTTCAAAAACTTTTTTCTTGCATCTATACAGGCCTAATTGACATGTTTGGTGCAAATTTGTTCGAAATCGGTCGAATATTTTTCTTTCTAGCTTTGTATACATACAGACATAGACTACAGACAGACATACAGACAGACATTTTGTAAAAACCATTTTTTTTAACTCAGGGGGTCCCAAAACGAATATTTCTACAAAAATCTCAACATCGATTTTTTTCGATCACTATACTTTCTCTATAGTACAGTGGGAAAGTAAAAAAGGAGACATTTTTTGTCTAACATTATTTTAGAAATAAATCGCTTCCAGTTATATGTATGTAAAATTTGACTTATTTTATTTTATCTTATTTTATTTTAGAACAAATCAGGCTAGATGTAATTCAGTATGGCTCTAAATACAATCTCACAAGGCGTTATAAACAAATTATAATAAAATTTCTCTACGCACTTTAAAAATAAATTACTTATTTTGTTTTGTGAAATTTCCCTTTGGAAATTAACTTACCCTTATAAGACCAGACCAGACGTAATAAAATTTAATTGAGCTTTAAAAACTGTAGGTTGTAGTAATTAAACTACATTAAAAATATCTGCGAAAGGGTGCGAGGGACATTGGATATGACGGGAGTTATTGCGTCGCCCAATCAATATCAGACTAATGAGCTTCATTCTTTTAGTTATGTTTTATTTAAATTGGCGCCTCAGACATTACAGTCTCTAGTCGCAGTTTGTAGAATCGCTGATCCAACTAAAAAATGTACAAAGACATTTAATTCGTTTACTAAGTTTTATTAAAATGTAACATTTCCAATTATATGGATTCCATTGCAAGTAATTAAACTTTATTGGCATTTGTTTTACTATTTTTACCAAATTGTTTTTGTAAATTAATTCTACTAAAAATCATTAAATAACAATTAATTGTTGTAACAAGTTTCAATAAAAAAATTGGCTTTTTTTAGGAGATGTAGGAAATTTGTTTGCTACTGTAGAATATAGAAGCTGGAATGACATTTTAAAAGGGGTGTTAACGTAGTTTGAGTAATTATTATTATATTCTAATCTTATGATATTGCAGTTTTTTACTGCAAATGCACTGAAGAGATATAGAAATTCATAAAGAGACAATTGCAGATAGTAAAAACAAAAAGTGGTTGAATTTAGTAAAACTTACACAGTATGTAGTTTGTCTTACTGGAAAACTTTGCGAACCCGATAATGTATGAGATTTTATTAAACTGATATATTAGAGGTTCTTATATTTTACTGTAATATATTAATAGTACACACAATATTCAGATTATAAATATAATTACGTTATTATGGGTTAAGATTATAATGCGTATTATGACAACATTGTCCAAGTTCAATCGAAAATAAATTTTAAAGTAATTATAAAAAAGTTTGTATATTCAGTTCCCAATATTTAACTAGGGGCTCTGCCCCTGGACGCTTCGCTTCGCTCGCAGTTGGAAAATTCGCTAAAGAATCTCGTTAACCTTTGGCTCGTTTGTACATAGGTTTGTAAAATTATGAAACCAGGCTTAAATATATTAACAGTAATTACAAGATTATAACATCAAATAGATGCTTTAGAAACGTGAGAGGCTTTCATTACGATTTTAGTCCTAGTTCTACTATCTTCTGTCAACTAAAGTTTTGAAACCAGGCCTAAATATACCGGTAGTAAAAAATTATTGAAGATAACCTCAATACTATGTTTCAGAAATGAGCCAGGCCTATATTACAAAATTGACTATTAGAATGTATCCATCTTTGACAAGTTTACCTTTTTTTTTGACAAAATAAATTTTTAAATCAGGCCCAATTTATTCTAATTCCAACCTGCTAAAACAGTATAAAATAGCTTGTTTTTAACAGTAATTAAAAAGTATCCAATGAACTGCTGATTTTGGATAATAGTTAATCTCAGTTCTATTCCACTCTATTTCCAACGCGCTAAAACTGTATAAATTGGCTTGTTTATAAACAGCTGTTTTGATTGCTTTATTTACTATTTCGTTGTTATTTTGTAACCAACATGGCAACCCATAAGAATCTATGTTAAAATGTTTCAACTTTTAAATTATATTTTCTCAAAAAATTGCGTTTTTACACGAAATACAACTATATGGATGTACTTAAAAATCAAAACTACAATTAAATACAAAATTTTTATGAATTCGTTAGATCCATTTTCGAGATCCGCGACAGATACAAAGATAAATACAAGAATTGCTCATTTAAAGTAATAGGATTTAGTTTGATAGAATTAATCTTCTGTTTTGATTTTGGCAAACCTAATAGACTATTTCATTACTAAATATAAAATAAGGATCTTGTTTCTATGAAAAATAGTGTTTTCACTGAAGAATATGTTGGGTTAAACATCTGCGGATTATGTTTTGTTACGATATTTATGTTTCTCTTAAGTAAAGTTAAAGACCGCCTACGTAAAGGTTCTTCTTCGATGTTAGAAAGTGACATATTGTGTAGGTGGAAGGTGTCAGCATTACTCGGATACATATCAGTATCGATAAAATCCCACTTAGTCCCGTTACATAAACAGATGGATTACTTCTAATTTCTATAGATTTCGTATTGTTTTAAGAATCAACCATCCGCAGTATTAATACAAATGTAGGCCAGAACATTGTTGCGTGAAGTATGAAACCAATACAGTAGAAAAAAAATAATGTAAACAAAAATAATTTAAAATAGGTTGAAAATGTATGAAGTAAATGTATTTTTGCACACAAAGTGGTTAAATTAACTAGAATAAATTAACCCAGACAATGAATTTAGATAATTTGACCAAAATATAAAAAAATATGTGTACTAAAAATAATTATTTTTTAAATTGTAAATGTAGATATCCACAAATAAAATTTTCTTATTATAATAAACGAATATTAATATACATTCTTCACTTTAGATACATCACTATACGAACTATTCTAAATCTAAATTAATTATTATAGTTTTTAATATTCTGAGGTTGTAATAACAGCTCAAGGAATTTAGTGTACCTAAATGTACTAAATTTATGTATCTAAAACAATAATTCTAACTTTCGTTGTTGATATATTAAATTTATGCATTTTTTTATAATCATACCTCATTAACAAAACAATATTTCAATTAAATAAATAAATACTATTTTGAACTTGTTATTTATTTGTCTATATCATATACGTGTAGCTGCTTCTAAATAGTTTTTAATAAACGGTACCAGATAACTGCCACACACTTTCTCCCAGTTGAAACTTTATATCTTCCCAAGAGTAGCGAAGGAAGTGGTTATATAGAATTGCAAAAGTAGGAAAATGTTACCATGAAAAATATTAGATGCATGTAACACACATCCATATTATGTTATAGTATTATTATTATTATTATTATTATTATTATTATTATTATTATTATTTAAACCATTCGATCTATTTCGAACAAATTTGCACCAAACATGTCAATTAGGCCTGTATAGATGCAAGAAAATAGGTTTTGTAAAAACAACGCTCTTTTTGGGCAAAAACCCGCAAAAAACAGTTATTATTATTATAACCTAAATGAGAATTTTTAGAAAGATACGATTTTTTGCATATGGTGGGGTACATTAAGGGCTACAAATAAGCCAAATTTGATCAAAATCGTTAGAGCCCCTTGTGTAAAACCCATTAAAAATCCAAAATTTGACAAAATGAATATATGAATCTGGAGATATTTCAGAACTACACCTACATACAAAATTTCATCAAAATCGGACCGTTGGTATGGTCTCCAGCTCACATCCTAACAGACACACATACACATGGTCAGACATCACAAAAAAAAAAAACTTTTTTGGGTTCAGGGAGCACCAAAACAAATAATTCCACTAAAAATATTTTTTAATTCATGGAGCACCAACAGAGATAATTCCACTAAACATTTTTGGGGGGTTCAGGGAGTGCCAAAACAGATAATTCCACTAAAACTTCAAATTCGAAAATTTTGACGAATACAATACTTTCTCCATATACTACGTATAGGGTGGAGAAATTAAAAAACTAATGCACAAATACAATGTTTCCTTCAAGAAATTATTTGATCTAGGTACAATTATTAGGTTTTATTGATACTGCAGGAATTTGACAGTATGTGTTTTTGCTTTTTACTACATTCAAATTCAACGACACATTTCTTAAACCATTTGTAGAAAAACAATAGGTAAAATTCGAGCTTAAATAAATTTAGCGGATATTTAGCAGACACTCACCCAGACATCAACATTACTTCAATTCTGAAAGTAAACTTTAAAGAAACCCAGAGACCTTGTCAATTGAATTTCCTTCACTTAGTAAAGTAAACCGTCTTCTCGTCTCAAGCAGAGCACTACAGTTTATAAGAACCTTCAATT
>JAGFPH010003525.1:71254-81528 GCA_018207615.1 Philaenus spumarius
GCGTCAGTTAAGAAATATAACTAATTAATTAAGTTTGTAAGTATGCCGGTTTTATGAGAAACATCTTATTTTATCTATTTTAGTTTGTCTGAAAAAAGAACGTAAAAACCGAGTCCATAAATCCATTATTATAAGTCGACACTGAAAATGTATGCTAAACATAAAACAACAGTTTGTCAAACTACTTGTAAGTAAATTGTTTGCACCCTTAAAGACTTCACTGTATATTTTAGTTTTGTTAAAATATGGGAATACATTTCTATCTTAGAGATTGGTGGTATAAAAATTAAATTTTTATCAATATTTTCATACAATAAAACATGTAAGCTAATACACAAATATGAAAAACTGCTGTTTCTAAAATGTGCACACGAGGGCAGGATCATACAGATATTAATACAATAATCAACACTACTTCAACTGTTTTGAAAGTATTGAGATGTAAATTTAAAAAACCTAATTGCAAAAGACTTTACAAATTAATTTAACTAGATCAACCAATTAATTATAAAGGAGAATGTATGAGGAATGTGATTTTAATATGAGACAATCCAGAAATTATTATTATTGCTTTTTCATTATACTGCACTGAAAACAGCTGTTTTCTATACCTGTTCGTAGACAAGTAGGTCCTTATTTTCCGTGCAGTAAATTGTATGGTGCTCCAGATTATTTTACAAATAAGAATAAACATATTAGTTTATGTAAACAGCTGATTAATTTTGTCAATGGAAATATAACAGAAAAATCAAACAAGTTTTAATTGTGGTTATTTTTTATAAAAAGATGTTTTGATTAAAAGTATGTTACTTTTTCACTGTAGTATAATGAAAAATATCATATATAACTCGCCCGGTAAGTTTTTACGCGCTCGCTAATTCGCCGTTCTAAATAAACATAATGACATTCTATTCTGTTACAGTCAAAACTTAAATTATACATTCTTACAACATATTTAGTTAATTTTTTTATTTAACGAACTACCTGACTGTCTAAAACCTGTCAAATTCGTAATCAAATTTCATACAAAGTTAAACGTTTACTTGTTGTAAATAAAGATATTCAGTAAAAGGTGTGTGAAGGGTGTGGATTGGACTTTTGTGTAACAGAAAATGAAAGACAATTTATTATATTTAATGAGTATGAAACATCCTTATCTAATTATTTTCTCCCTTTAAATTGTATGTTTAAGTATTATAAACATGTTTGGTAAATCTAGTAAAGGCATTTTATAGCATGGTTATGCTATAACGGTTATGCTCTATAACGGTTTATAGAGTGCTTAGTTTCACAGTCTTGAGAGAAAGTATTTCAGCCATGTTTAATTTTAATTAAAAAGATTTCATGTATACATTATTTATTTAAGTAATGATTTATAATTTTTAAAAATATAACTATTGTCATTTATTTAATTGTTGTCGAAATAAATTTGTTTATTGTTTAATACATTTATACTGTAATAACGAAACTTTCTAGAGTAAAATTGACAACATCTTCTCTTGTCACTTTAGTTTAACAGAAATTTAAATACATTTCCAACACCTGCACAAAATGAAGGATAACTTTTCATCGCTTAATTCATTGCCACGTACACTTCAAAACTTTATCTTTTGGAAGCTGGTTGTGAAATTTTAGAAATGTTCCTAATATTAATTCATTATGTGGTTGATGGCCAAAAGTAACTTACACAATAAATGTAACTTACACAATAATAAAAGTAGTTAAATTATTAAAATGTCTCTGTGAAATTGCATGACATGGGTTACATCGTTATTTCGGTGCTCTGGGCTATAAACTCTTGTTTCGTTGGAACTCAAATATTAGGAATACACGGTAAAATTTGATTCTTGTAATTGGTATTTATTGAAAATTGGTTACATTAGTAGAAAAGAAAAACAAAGTAATAATTATTGTGCCAAACGACATCCATGTTAGTTAGCGTAGGTTGTTTTATAAAGAACTAGCTGACCCGTACGGCCTTGCCCGTGTTGGTTGGTATTTTCAGTCTTTTTAACGTAATTGTATTCTTTTTAAGTGTTCAGTCAGTGAGTGGTATTTGGCTTTTATATATATAGATCTTAAATAATAAAAGCACTATTGTCATAAAAATAAAAGATCTGAAATTACGATTTTAGTAACTTTGATCCCCCCCCCAACCCCTCCTAAAATTTCGAAATTTTTCATACCCTTTCTTAGTGAGCACCTATGGCCCTAGAGGAAGCTACATACCAAATTTAATTTCAATCCGTTCGGTAGTTTTTAAGAAATCGTGATTTAATAACTTTGATCCCAAACCCCAATAAAATTTCGAATTTTTTCAAACCCTTTCTTAGTAAGCACCTATGGCCCTAGAGAAAGCTACATACAAAATTTCATTCCAATCCATTCGTTAGTTTTGAAGAAGTCATTTTTTAATAACTTTGATCCCGGGACCCCCCCTAAAATTTCGAATTTTTTCAAACCCTTTCTTGGTGAGCACCTATGGCCCTAGAGGAAGCTACATACCAAATTTCATTCCAATCCATTCGGTAGTTTTGAAGAAATCGTTTTTTAACAACTTTGATCACCCCTAAAATTTCGAATTTTTTCAAACCCTTTCTTAGTGAGCACCTATGGCCCTAGATGAAGATACATACCAAATTTCATTCCAATCCATTCGGTGGTTTTGAAGAAGTCGTTTTTTTAATAACTTTGATCCCCCCAAACCCCTCTAAAATTTCGAATTTTTTCAAACCCTTTCTTAGTGAGCACCTATGTAATTTTCCCCAAAAAATCCACAAAATAACGGAAAACCCAACTTTTCTCAAAAATGGCTCAAACGATTTTGATTAAAATTTTATAGTTTATAGCACTTTAGGTCCCTAATAAACTGTAAAATTTTAATCAAACTCGTTAGAGCCGGTTTTGAGAAAAGTAGATTTTTCCATTATTTTAAGGGTTTTTACGGGAAAATTATCCTTAAAAATAAAAAATTCACAAAAATGAAAAACACGCCTAGAGATACGGTGGATTAGTACCTCCATACCAAATTTCATCAAAATCGGAAGACTGGGTTAGGCTCTAGATCTGATAACATCCACAAACACACCCCGACACACACCTACAAACAGACACTCCCCAGACATCACCTCAAAACCACATTTTAGGTTCAGGGGGACCCAAAACGGATATTTCCACCAAAAACTCAAACTCGAAAATTTTGACGAATACAATACTTTCTCCATATACTATGTATGAAATAGGGGGAGAAAGTAAAAAGTAATAAAATATATTGAACTAGAATATAATATACTTAATGTAATAAATTTATTAAGAACTGAATCCTTCATACTGACTTAATTTACTATAAATATTAAAATTAAGTGTCAATATTAGAAAATGTACTTATAATTTTCTTTAAATTCCCGTATTAATTTATATTACCATATAATAGTTCATTAATTAATGTATTTATTTACTAGGGGATACCCCTGCGTGCTCCGCACGCCAAAGAACGATGGAACCTTTCGATGTTATGTTTATAATAAAGGTGTAAAATAATAACCTCAAAAGTAAGATGGTAAATAATGTTAAATGTTCAAACCAAATTATTTCGTATATTTTGTAACATCAGTTGTAATAAAGGTTAAAAGAACCGTCCAGTAATGCTCAAGACTACACTTAATCAAAAACCTAACCAAAAAGTTAGAAATACAAATAATTTTTTCATATTTTGAAATCAGCTGTTAATATTGGTTACTCACTATCAATTACCGTATATTATCAATAAATAGGCTTACTGTTAATTTATAATAAGTCTTATTTATTTTTAATTAGGATGTAACATAGTTTTTTCTTATTTTTAAATTCCACAACTCAAGTTTTTATTTGTTTGTGTGTTTTGAAACATGTGTTGGTTCAGTCTAGGCCTAACTTAAAATATTATTTTGTACTAAGGTGGACATATGAATCAACTGTTTTATCTGTTATTTTATTAAATTGGTTGCTATGGTAATGAATGTAAATACATTCAAGAAATATATGTGTTGGTTCATCAGTCTACGAATAACCTAAAATTATTTTAAATTTATTTTATCTGTTTTAATGGCAACATACACACATAATTTATGTTTTTGTGCACATCTTTGCACAGTGATTTTGAATGATATACGTTTCATTTTTCAATTGTCGTTTTTTAGTTTTTCATAATGTTGTTTATTTATATGTATTACAGCTGTTAGACGCTATGGGTTTAACGCCCAACTTGATCCTGTAAATTTGTTCCGACTAAATTTACAAATATTGAAATAAACAATGTTTTTATCAATATGAATAATAGCCTATGTTACTCAGGGTTAGCGTAGCTTTTTATTTAAACCAATTTCAATTGGTTCAGTAGTTCCAGAGATACATACAAACAAACAAATTTATCTCTTTATAATATTAGTATAAATAGTGTGTGTTGTTTTACTTCAACAGATGGTTTTGTTCACAAAAACCTATCTTAAAAGTTAGAAATTCAAATAATTGTTTTAAGTCAGCTGATTATGGAAATATTATAGGAAATAGCTAACTACTGTTATTTTTATAGTCAATAAATATATGTAATGGATCTTACATTTTTGTTAAATATTGAGTATTTGTTTGTTGTTTTTATGTTCAATAGATGCTGCAGCTTTTCAAAATGTATATAAAAACACGCTTATATTCAAATAAAAGTTTGCGTCAAAATTTCAAAGCACTCGGTGAAGAAATTTCGGAGATTATCGATTTTGAACAAACGCACATTTACATTTTTATTTATATAGATTTATATTATAATAATTATTGTTTCTTATAACATTAATAATAGACAGACAAAAGGTACAGTGACAAATTTACCATTGATTATATATTTGTACACAAATGTTTTGAAACTATTGAATTTTTGACAAGGCGTAGAAAAGTAAAGTACCACATACATTTTATTTCGATATAATTTTAGTCATAGTTATAATGACTACGAATAAATCTATATACATATATATATATAAGCCAAATACCAATCACTCACTGACTCATCACGAAATCTCAAAAAATACTGAACGGATTGGAACGAAATTTGGTAAGTAGCTTCCTCTAGGGTCATAGGTGCTCTTAAGAAAGGGTTTGAAAAAACAATCGACATTTTAGCGGGGTTTGGGGGATCAGAGTTATTAAAAAACGATTTCTTCAAAACTACCGAACGGATTGGAATGAAATTTGGTATGTAGCTTCCTCTAGGGCCATAGGTGCGTACTAAGAAAGGGTTTGAAAAAATTCGAAAGTTTAGGGGGGTCAAAGCTACTAAATCAAGAATTCTCAGAAACTACTGAACGGATTGGAACGAAATTTGGTATATAGCTTCCTCTAAGAACATAGGTGCTCAATAAGAAAGGGTTTAAAAAAATTCGAAATCTTAAGGGAAGTTTGGGGGGGTCAAGTTTACTAAATCACGATTTCTGCAAAACTACCAAACGGATTGGAACGAAATTTGGTATGTAGCTTCCTCTAGGACCATAGGTGCACACTAAGAAAGGTTATCAAAAAATTCGAAATTGTAGAGGGGTTTGGGGGAGGTTAAAGTTACTAGAAATCCCCATAAGAAATACATAGTGTAATATATTTATTGACATAATATATTTTTTGTTAATATACATTTAACTTTGATTTGTCTATCCGTGCAAAGCCGGATATGGCCAGCTAGTGTATGTATATTTTTAAGATGAAATTAAAAAGATACTATTAATTTAGTTATATGATACATTTTTTATTCTAAACATATTATTTTCATCACTTTAAAACTTGTCCTAAATTAGTGAAGCGATATATGTTATATTTTTCAAATTGTATAGTTTTCAAGCAGATGGTTTTGTTAAAGTTTACAAACTGTATAAATGTGCGAATCAAATTAAAATTTCATTGTGGTCTGTACGAGTGTAAATATATGGGACTACCAATAATACGGTAAAGAAGTCAAATGGTCGTTTAAACTCGGTAGTCTGTATCACCCCTAAGGAATGACAGACAAATACGTCCTGTCTCTATATGTCACAGAGAGGTCTCTTGATGTATGAGGCAGGACAATAATCTCCTCTCTGTGTCGTAATGTCCTTCATTTATCCTCCAGACATTTAAAACTACGTCTGACAACCCGAGAATATAGTGAAACTTGTGTTTACATTATTTACTTTCGGGTTACAGTATTTCAAACGAAACACCATGCAGATCAATACTGAACGGATTGGAACGAAATTTGGTAAGTAGCTTCCTCTAGGGCCATAGGTGCTCTTAAGAAAGGGTTTGAAAAAAATCGACATTTTAGCGGGGTTTGGGGGGATCAGAGTTATTAAAAAACGATTTCTTCAAAACTACCGAACGGATTTAAATGAAATTTGGTATGTAGCTTCCTCTAGGGCCATAGGTGCTTACTAAGAAAGGGTTTGAAAAAATTCGAAAGTTTAGGGGGGTTTAGGGGGGTCAAAGTTACTAAATCAAGAATTCTCAGAAACTACTGAACGGATTGGAACGAAATTTGGTATATAGCTTCTTCTAAGAACATATGTGATCAATAAGAAAGGGTTTAAAAAAATTCGAAATCGTAAGGGAAGTTTGGGGGGGTCAAATTTACTAAATCACGATTTCTGCAAAATTACCAAACGGATTGGAACGAAATTTGGTATGTAGCTTCCTCTAGGACCATAGGTGCACACTAAGAAAGGTTTTCAAAAAAATTCGAAATTGTAGAGGGGTTTGGGGGGACAAAGTTACTACATCACGACTTCTTTAAAACTACTGTTCGGAATGGAATGCAATTTAGTACGTATCTTCACCTAGGGCCGCAAGGTGCTGGCTAAGAAAGGGTTTCACAAAATTCGAAATCTTAGGAGGGGTTTGGGTGGGTCAAATTTATTAAATCACGATTTCTTTAAAACTACTGATTGGATTGGAATGAAATTTGGTATGTAGCTTCCTCTAGGGCCATAGGTGCAAACTAAGAAATTAAAAAAAAATTAAATTTTAAATCGGGGCATATATTTATATATTTTGCTACCCCGATCTATACATGTATTTATCATCATATCTATTGAAAGATTTGTCTAAACAAGAAGAAATCTCAAACAATATATACTACTTATGAGATAGATATTCCAATTAAACAAAATATTGTACGGTTATAAGTCTTTATAAGAAATTTTTTAAGAGTTTAAAATATTGGTAAATTGGATTTTTTTGTTGCCTACAGACTGTCACGATTTCTTAAAATGTATACAGCCTTGTAACTTACGGTTACAAGAAATAAAAACATTTCTAAGTATAATGTGTTAAAAAAAATGAGGTTCGGTAAAAATTTCAAAAAATAAAAAAAATTATGTTTTTAAAATCAAAAATAAAATGCTATATGTGGATTATTCAACAATCATTAATATCTCTCCTTCATCTCCTTTATTTATTCACCTTAACACCAAAAGTCGTCGCTCATATAATACCTTAAATCATTACAACACCTCTTAGGCCTATTGCCTTACTTCAATAATAAAATCACCATTTACCTAAACTCTCCATATCATATCTCACCTAACTTCAACGTAGAATAATATCTTATGCTTCACCTTACTTTAACTCACCTTACTTTAAAAACCTTAAAATCACCTTCACTTAACTCCCATAATAATAATAAAAAAAAAAAATAATCATAGTATTTGCAATAATCCACATATAACCTCACTTATGCTCTGTTAGCATATAACTATTCATAATTATCAATTGCTGTAAAAACATTTATTAATTAATTTAATTTCCTCAGGGGTGGAAACCTGGCTGTTAGAGTACAAGCTAGTTGGATGTTCGTGGCTGTATAAAGAAATTCAAGACATTGTGGCAACAACCTTTGTTTACTCAAACATATTTAGAAATGAATATTTACAACAATAAAAAGATATTAACGTCATAATACAATTATACAAACAAATCAATTAACTATTTACAATTATACAAAGTTTGGTCAGCCCTATCTTTCAAGATGTGACGCAATAGAAATCAAAAGAAGTTACTTTTTAAAATAATTGAAATTTTTATATTTGCAGACTAAAAAATGTGTCCTATGGCCATTATTACTTACTGCGTTACTCGTCGCACTGTTTTTTACCTAGGATTTTTCGTCGTTAACACAATTTACACAATGTATCCTGAAGCCTATTGCGCGTTACTTTTGTCGAAGCACATGGTCAAGTTATAAGTCGAAATATCACTTGATTTACACCATCGATTTTAATTCTTAGGCTTACACTAACTCCAAAGTATCTATTCTTTACTTTGTGACAACACTCGTCACCATCTCGAAGAAAAAACTACATTTTACATGGATTCTTCATCACCGGCCTTTAACAACACACACTGACTGTTACGCCATTGTTAGAAGTCTCTCGTTCTACAACGTTATCTCGCGTTGCCAATTGCTTCGTTTCGTGTGTTTTGTCACGTAGACAAGTTGGTGCCAAGCCATCTGTATTGGAATTGCTTCCACGCTTATTATATATGGAGTTTCTTATTTTTCTTGTATCTTGATACATATGCCGAAATTGTGTCATACTTTGTTATTGTTTTTATTGTTAAACTGTTTATAATTTAAATATTGTTCGTCTTTATAAACTATTTCTTTATACTGTTCACCTCAAACGCACTACTCGTTGAAGAAAAATCTCTTATACAGTTTTCACATTTTACATACGTTCATATATTAATATATTTTTTAAGTCTGCTTTTGTATTACCTACTTTTACAGTCTGCTTGTATTTTCTATTTATTTATTTAAAAAAATGATTCTACTGTAATTATTTTGCGTCATTAAGAAATTTATATATATATATAAATTATAAATGGTTATCATTATATAAGTATTGCGTCATTTTATTTATTTAGACCAAACCTCTGTGCTTTTAGACACTATAGGAAACTGCTGATTTATTTTTTATCGTAAAGTTTCTCTGTTACATGGCTGTTAGTTTTACAGCCTTGAAACAAGAAACCTGGCACAAATAACTGTACTTTGCCCCTACCGCTCCTCCCTTACTTTCACTTTCCTACTCATTGACCAAAAGGCACTGGTGCATCAGTTGGGCTTATCATTTCGATGTTCTCATTCCTCTAAACCCTTATATTCCTGATACTCTAGTTCCCTCTTATATTGAGGAGGATAATATTAGGGAAATTGGGCAGCTTTCAGATAATGATCTCCAAAACTCTCAGTCTCTGTCGACAGATCCGTGTTTGTCATCTGATACTGTTGACTCAGATTATTGTTCCATTGTTCAAACCACCCAGAAACGTGGGGAAAAACGGCGAAAACGTTTCTCTAATACTAATCGTGCTAAAGCACATAGGGAGTCTGTCAAAAGATACAATGCAAAAATACCTCCGTAAATCGCGAGGCTGTCAAAAGATGCAGTCAAAAAATCCTGCCGTGCATCGTGAGGCTTCCAAAAAGTACAGTCGACAAAATCCCCAGGTCAAAAAGGCTGCCATTCAAAAATACAGATGTCACATGAAGGTGTTTCCAAGGTCTGAAAAATCAATGTCAGGGTTTTACTACAACTGCAACACCGACTATCACAAAGACAAAACAGTTGAACTAGGTCCTATGACGACATGTAAATGATGTACAGCTATGAATTGGTATAAATGACATGGTTTAAAACCTACGATTCTATCTTTATGACACACACAATTAACATCATTTGTCGCATTTATTTCACCAAAATAATTATACAAATGCGAAGCATTGCCGGGACAACTAGTAATAATATACACAGCTGACTAAATCCATCTTTAAGAAAATAATAATAGAGAAATACAATCAAAATGCCGGTAATAACAGCTGTTTGGCAGCTTTATTTTTACCCAAAACGTTCAACTGATTTCAAAGTTTTTGCCATAACGTACAACGTAAAATAATTTAATTAAATATATACAGTTTGCCAGAGACTCAAAATCTGTGTTCATCAGTGATTAAAAAAAAATTACTCAATTAACATACAAAAGTTTAACTCCATATGGGAAATGTTAAATTGTATCGCTCGGTAAGCGTAAGAAACGCCCAGGGGCTTCCTCTGGTATAAACTATGAATATTGATTTTAAGCATTATTTAATCAGGAAATTTACCGTGAATTTACTCAGATATAACGAACCAGGTTTTAAAGATAAACGCAAAAAATACTAAAGTAACTTTTAATTGAAGGTTCTTATAAACTGTAGTGCTCTGCTTGAGACGAGAAGA
>JAGFPH010003525.1:106858-128678 GCA_018207615.1 Philaenus spumarius
AATGACTACCTGTTTTAGTCAAATTTTGACTTATTTTAAAAGTTATTAATTGTAAAAATTTATTAAGTAATGTTTTCGAAAATTAGAAAGCATAGCGCCTTTAACAACTTTATACTGATTACAAAACAGTTTTATTTTTTCAAATCGGATAAAAAATAAATGAGTAATCAGTAAAATTAATTTGGCCACGACAGTGCTGCTATCTATTGGGCTAAAAACACAACTTTTTTTGTACTGTTTAGCCTTAATAGACCCTGCCATATGCAAAAAACTGCATCTTTCTAAAAATTCTCGTTTAGCTAATAATAATAGATTTTTGGGGGTTTTTTGGCCATAAAGGGGGTTGTTTTTCAAAAATTGTCAAAACCTTATTTCGCACAACTATACTGGCCTAAGTGACGTGTTTGGTGCAAATTTGTTCGAAATCGATAGAACAGTTTTCTTTCTAGATAATAATAATAATAATATTTATTAGTTAATCTCCTACTTTAATAAATCACCTCTCCTACCCCACATACAATTATGAAGTCACAGTGAATCTGTTTAATAATTTAAATATGTTTGTGAGAAAGTATGTGCCAGTTCCTGGTACCGTTTATTTTATATCGATGCAAGCACTGTTGGTTAATACTACGATAGTACACCTATCAAAATACATAGATTTTACAATAATAAGTTTATTTACACATACGCATTTCAACGAAAATGTAGCCATTTTTAGATCACTAGCTGCAATAATCAAGGTGTTGGTCAGTTTGATTATTACAAACGTTATTTATCTGATTAGTTGTACGAATTTGTGTTCAAATTTGTGTTCTATCAAGTAATTCATTTTACGAGTCAAGCTCGATATTTATTTATTTAATCCAAAGATGATAGGCCTATATTTACAGAGTCAAACACTATCATTTCAAATATTAGAGTCTGCTGAGTTTAATTTAAATAATAAAAGCGAGTTTAATTATTTCATCGCAGTTTTTAAATAGAAGCAAGACGAGAAACTTTCTAACTAAAACATTTTAAAGTATATTTGAGTTTAGTTAAAAGCCAGGTGATTACCTTCAATCCTCCAGTAGCTTTCAGAAAGAGTTTATTTTTAAACGTAGTCGTTATTGATATTTTCCTTGAGGTTGTAAATACACTTTCTCCAAACAGCCTCACATTTTCATTTCTCCCAACTGAACATTGATCAACATATGCCGTAAACAATAAACGATTATAAAGACTTGAATTTTGCACTAACATAATACTTTTATTTATTTATTGTTTTTTATTTGCTACTTTTCGTACGCACATTTTGCTGTAATAATTAATTGCAAAGGTTTTATGTTCAATTAATATAATTTATCAAAAACTGCTCTAAAACTTAGTTCATTAATTGTAAAAATGGACTTTGTACATTCAAAAACTCAAATAAACCATCTGTCGTCATCATTTTATAACTTCAGTTTCAACTAGAAGTATTGGTTGTGTTTTTATAATACAAAAATCAACAACATAAATTCGATTCTGTTTCTATAATTGAATCATTAACTGCAAGAGAGTTTGAGGCGTTATATTAGGTTACACGTAACACTTTAATAATGACGTCAGTTGGAATTGTTATCTTGCTGTTATGAAGTTATAGCTTGTTTTTGTACGATGCATCTCGCTAAACTATTAGTCAAAGCAAAAAATAGTGTGTTTACGAAAAGCTATATTTTTCTAACAGTTTTCCGTGAAAGAAATGTGATGTAACTCTTTTAAATCTTTCAGAGACTTTCAGAAAGGGTTTATTTTTAAAAGCAGATGTTTCCTTAACATTTCTGAGCATAGCGAACCAATGCGTTATCCGATTTTTATGGTTTTTAAAGAGCTTTTATATGGTGTATCAAAAGCCGTAATGTGTACATTACACATTTTTTAGATAGGGTCGTAGCAGAGGAAAGGTGTTTCGTATTTTTGTAAATAGGTTTTCTAAGGTTCCTTCTAACGGCGAATAACAGTACTAAGATCAGATTTTGCATATTTCTTTCCATATATTAAATTATATAAGTTATACAAATAATTAACAAAATAACATTTTTGAGTGTATCCAGCGTTTTTACGTTCTTATAAAATAATTTATGATTTTAATTAAATTGATTCAATGTGATTTATCACAAGCCATTTGTGTCCATTACAATTTTTTGAGATGTGGGTGTTAATAGGAGGATGCGAGTGTTGGGATTTGGTATATATGGTTTAAAATATTCCCCTTGGCGGAGAATAAGTGTCCCGAGATCCTATTTTGTACACTTCTGTCCATCTTTTTTAGATAAAGAGGTGGTAAGTAATTAAAAAAATCATTATTAAATCTTCAAGAAGAATAAAAACTAAAACTGAAAAAAGATATACATTTTACGTTTAGCTTAGGTTAACTAGCAGTTTATATTTTACAAGATTCACTATATAGCTATCATATTCCAAATTATAATTATAAATTAATAAAAATTATCTTATAAAATGTATTGGCATTGGACAAAATTAACTACCTACAAACTCAACAGTTCATTAAACCCTCACTTGAGGGCGCAAGTGGATTTGTATTGACACCACTCTAAGTACAAAGAATGCTTTTTGTGGTTGTTAAGTTGTTAATAGTATAATTTGGTATAAATAATAGTACAACAAATAGTATAATAATCACAGCTTAGAATTTATTATATAAAACTCTAAAAAGTGTAGGAGATATTAAAGAAGAAACTAGTTTAACGTTTAAATACAATTTCAAAATATATATACAAACCCATAAAAGTCTCCTAACCTTTTTATACATTTTCATTGTTGGAGTATTTATTGACTAATACTTATGAATTCCAAGATCCTATTACTTTAAATGAGCAATTCTTGTATCTATCTTTGTATCTGTCGCGGATCTCGAAAACGGCTCTAATGACTTTGATGAAAAATTGCATACAGGTGTTATTTGACGTCGTGAATTGAATGCACTAGGTCTTATGCTTTCAAAAACGCGCACAAAGTCTGAAAAATGCGCATGAAATTTAAAATCTGAACTTCTTTTTATACCACCTTTCAATTCACTTAGAAGGCGAATAGGTACAGCTTCTTTTTATACCTCCTTCAAAGTCACTAAATATTCGAATAGATACAATCCAGATGTTAAAAATACTGAACGTTGCTCGTTCACCCAGGTAAAAACGATCCAAAGATTAAAGGGAGCCTTTAGAGAGTTTTCCAACTGCGAGAGAAGCGCCCAGGGGCAAAGCCCCTAGTACTTTAGTTTAAGCTTCACTTGGGAGTTCTAGACAATTATCAAAATATAGGTTTGGTTTGATCAACAGTTCGAGTATCCGATGATGGTCATTTCGGTTGTTGTTAAAAGAGAAAATGCTTTTGAATTATGTAATTATATATTAATGTTAATGGTCCAGATATTACGTTCCAATCAACATTAAACTTACCAATAAATTTTCGATTACATCTGATTCTTGTAAAACGTTACATATATTATTTCACATTTTCTATAACTACTATAACTAAAACACGTTGGACGTGTAGAAACGTAGTTTGTAAACCATTGCCACCTTTATGGCAAAAAATGTATGCAACTTTTAAAAATGTACGCATTTTATGTAATGCGATACGAATGTGATCATCTATTCACAACGAGATGGAACTTTAAGAATTACCGCCTACGCAACGTCCCACACAGAGCCGCTATTATCTACAGCACTTCATTGTTCAATGGATCGAGTATGACGTATTATAGTATAGCTTTTATACGCCCAACTGATAAGATAACGAGGGATTTAGTCTTGCAAAATTAGAAATCTCTAAAAAGCAATTTCATAGAAATTACTTTTTAAACTACAATAAAACATGGGATTCAGGGTAGTTTTAATAAAAACGTATTATTTTAAATACCATATCGAGGAGTTATTTTAAAATAGTTTATGAGTATCCATAAAAATAGATAATACTGAAACTTCGATTATAATATGATACCACTGTATGTAAACTTATATCGAAGCAATGATGTATATATGTTTATGTATATGAGCATGTAAATGCAGGGTGTTTCGTCAGAGGTTGGCACAACTTCAGAAGGTGATGGGTGAAATAAACATCAAAAGTATTCATATGAACATAGGTCCAGAAAAGCTGATAATTTTAAACTGGTCTTTAAATGCATAACCAAAACATAGATTTTTGATTTTCTCACTATACTATAGTATTATAGAGAAATTATAGTGATCGCAAAAAAATCTATGTTGAGATTTTGTGGAAATATCCGTTTTGGGAACCCCTGAGTCCAAAAAAATTGTTTTTACAAAATGTCTGTCTGTATGTATACAAAGCTAGAGCGAAAACTATTCCATCGATATCCAACAAATTTGCACCAGACATGTCAAGTAGGCCTGTACAGATGTACGAAAAACGATTATGAAAAATTTTGAAAAACAACCCCCTTTTTGGCAAAAAAAAAACCCCAAAAAATTAGTTTATTATTTTTTTTATAAAAAACGGCTCTAACGATTGTGATAAAATTTGGCTTATTTGTTACCTTTAATGTACTCTACCATATGAAAAAAAACCGCAACTTTATACAAATTCTCGTTTAGCTAATAATAATAATAATAACTGATTTTGGGGGTTTTTTGCCATAAAGGGAATTGTTTTTCAAAAAATTTCAAAACCTTATTTTCGTGCACCTATACAGGCCTAATTGACGGGTTTGGTGCAAATTTGTTCGAAATCGATCAAGTAGTTTTCTCTCTAGCTAATAATAACAATAATAATATTTATTAGTTAATCTCCTACTTTAATAAATCACCTCTCCTACCCCACCTATAATTATGAAATCACAGTGAATCTGTTTAATAATTTAAATATGTTTGTGAGAAAGTATGCGCCAGTTCCTGGTACCGTTCATTAAAATACTTTTTAGTGCTATGAAGAATACTTTTTAGTAGTTGGGTCTATGAAAATGTTTTAAAGAGTGAAAAATTCTTGAAATTGAGTGAAGAGTTTGAATACACAATAAAATACAGTGCGTTCCTTTAGAAATTAAATTTTTTTCCACCTTATTGGAAATGGTTGAACAAATTTTGAAATATTAAATTCATATTTTTAATGGTAACTAAAAATTAGCCGAAGTTCCCTGTTTAAAGTTTGCTGTAAATCTTGTACTTTTTGAGATCAAAGTGGTGGCGCAATTAAAATTTACACCCTGTACACATAAAAATCGAGCCGCAATTTATTAAATATTTTTACTACAAAATTTACCAGCAAGTAAACAAATCAAGTAAAATCTACACACTTTATTCTTCTGAAAATTTTTTTTGCTCATTTTCTTGATACGGTGGATTATAGGGTAATTAGTCCTTTTGGTCAGATTTTTTTATTACAATGATTTCTTACTCATATTGTTTTAAACACTTGATGATTTAACTAACGTTTACAATAAAATCGAACAATCATAAGTTTTTTTTTCTAAAAGATAATTTGATGTACATGTAAAGTTATTGTCACTTTAGCAGATGGACACAAGTTTTGTTCATATTTTCATAGTCATACGTCATTTTACTGAGCTTATGTTTACCATATAATTAGTGTAAGCTACACAACGACCATCTGTATACAGATTGTTTATCAAGGTAAATTTAGATGTCCAATAAACAATAAATAGACGCTCGAAAATAGTATGTTATCTACATGTTTAAAAATCAGTAAAAATGTCATAAACAAATTTGACATAATAATTATTACACATTAACTTGTATCATTTACAATATACGATACATTATTCAATAAGCAAATACCCGACTATTATTTCAAGTCATAACTGCAACCAATTCGTACCACACAATATATTATACATTGAAAAAGTACTCTAAGAAATGTATTTTTGAAAGTTTGATCTCTCGCAATATTCCGTCTTAGGTTGACATGCCATATGTATCAGAGAGAAAATTCCCAAGTGGCACGCTTCCTTGCTCCCTATTTTTCGTTGCTCAATTTTTCCTACGTATATTTTACATCCACATTTTTGATTTCACATCCAGACGACTCAAAGGTGTACATTTTAAATTGTAATATTAGATATGCAACAGTAGAGAAAAGTAAATGAATAATGCTGTTTGTAACGAGATAAATAGGAACTGTGATTTTAATAACAAAATAATAATCGCAAGTCATCATAGTTCTGATTTAATTTCGGTGTATTAACACAATCAATAATCTTTTTTGATGTATTTCCTTACCTATTTTCCACTGCAGTATCTTGCTACTCAACCTTGTTGCTACACAAATTACAAACACAACTTCATATATATAACTTGTCTGTACGAGTTTATGTAACTGAACTCCTCCTAAATGACTGGAAAATGTTTGATGAAATTTTGTATGGGGGTCCCTGGATGGTTTTTATTCTTAATTGGCATAAATTAAACTTACTTCATTAAAGCTACGAAGAAAAATATATGTAAAATGTAATATTATTTTTAAGGGATATACAGAAATATTTGATTACTTAGTCAAAGGCATGGAACGGAATAACTAAGTTTAAAATTAAATAATATTCCTTTTGCTTTTTCTATTTCTCAAAAAATACTCAACTAATTTGAATAAAATTTAACGATTTTCACATATTAAGGGTCGGCTCTAGTAAAACAGAAAGCAATCTGCGACTCGCTATAGCGGCGGTAGGTTACGCGGAAATTGCTCATCCTAAATCCATTTAAAACCCGCAATTATTCAAATAGCGTTTTTTAAAAATACCAAACTCTTGGGGACAAAATTCTTCATCCGAATGGCCTGATAATTTTTCGCTATAATTAATAGTTACAACGTAAATAATATTTAAAATCACCCTATAGCGGCGGTAGGTTACACGGACATTGCTCAGCCTAAATCCATTTAAAACCCGTCATTGTTCAAATAGCGTTTAAAAATAATATCAAACTCTTGGGGATGAAATTCATCATGCGAATGGCTTGGTAGTTTTTCGCTATAATTAATAGTGACAACATAAAAAAATATTAAAAATCAATGTTTTAAATTGTTAATAAATATTAAACAAAATATTTGTGTTAGTTTTGAAAAAGCCATTTGCATGCATATTGACCATAGCTTTAAAGTGACATATCGTTTATAATTTTCCGATCAAAAACAAAGGAAAAATTTGGATTTTAATTGAACATTGGTGTTATGGAGTGTCAGCCAACATGGCCGACAGCTAGAGCCGACCCTTAGGGACTTTTTTCAGAGAATATCGTCACTACAAACAAGAAGATTTAAATTGAGGTAGCTAACCCTATACAATACAAATAAATTGAACTAAATTCCTACAAACTATAAATCTAAAATGATTTAATATTATTCTTAATTGATATAATAAAACAATTAAATGAAGCAATAGTGAAGCATTGCCCGGTCCACAGGAATGTTTGCATGGAATACAAACAAAACTTTATATTCCGTGCAGAGGTCGTTGATTGTTAAATACATGCTTTTATAAATACAAACTCATTACAAAACTCATTCCATTCCATGGCGAGGTCATTGGCTGTTAAATACATGCTTTTATAAATACAAACTCATTACAAAACTCATTCCATTCCATGGCGGGGTCATTGACTGTTAAATACATGCTTTTATAAATACAAACTCATTACAAAACTCATTTCATTCCATGGCGGGGTCATTGACTGTTAAATACATGCTTGTATACATACAAAACCAATGTGAGTCGTGTTATTCATAACAAAACACAGACAACTGTTTGCAGGGAAACGAGGTTTGTGTTGTATCTGTGCGTTTGATGTCTTTATTTAACCTGATGGTGGGTGGATAATCTAAAGGTGCAGTAGACATAAGCTATAAAAATTCTTTACAATGGGAAGAATACACTTACACTATTACACCAGAAAATAAAAGAATTTACAAATTTACTTTTTATGTAAAAACAAGTTATTTTATGTGTTTAATTTCAGCTGCCCGAAGCAATTATGACCTTATCCGACAAGAATTACTATATTTTCGATACCTGATGAGAATGTGTATTAATAAATAATTAATAAACACTAATTAAGAAAAGGAACTAAAAACCAATATTGTCTTTATAATGGGTAATTATTTTCCCGTTAATCAGCTTTTAGCATTCATGGAATTATTATTCTTTATAATTAATTACCTAATTAATTTAAATACATCAGTTAAACTTATTTTCAATACAAATATTAGGAAGTAAATAAATGATAGTATTTTGTTAATATAAAGTTAGGTTAAACTTTTGTTTAAAAGAAAATAACATAAACTGTTCACGTTTTTATATATTGTAATATCAATGACAAAGTTTATAATTATAAAGTATATAATTATAAAGTATAATTATAATATAATATATATACAGTATAAAGTATAATTACATAAACAAATTATATAGTTCCTTATTTACTCATAATTATTTAATACTAGTGAACCCGGCAATGCCTTGCTACTGCTTGATGTTAGTATATACATTTATACTTAGGGTTAAATAATAATGAAAAATAATAAAATAGTAGGAGTATTGAAAAATAAATAATTTTAAAGTGACTTGTGGTTAAAATAAGATTTTTATTATCAGGGCAGGTGGTAGAGCTCGTATTAAACATACGGGTGTTTAATGTTAATGTAATATATTTTATATGGGTAGTTATCCCATTTAAATTAATATTTAATTTTATGGGTAGTTAGTTCACTTCAATAATTTGATTTAAGTAATCGAATTGCGAATGTTTTTTTATATCACTTACGAAAAATATTACACAAATTCAGATTTATAGCTTGTAGGAAGTTTGTATTGTATATGTGTAGCTACCAAATTTGTCTCTCTTTAATTGTAGTGACCATACTCTCTAAACAATCCTGGTACTAATGTGTGTAAATTGCGCAGTTTGTAGTGAAATCAGCATATATAGAAAATTTAATTGTATAAATTATGATTTAATTTTAGGGCATTTATGCCATTTTATCCCTTTGACTTACGTAATCGAATTGTAAATGTTTTATTTAAATAACCTAAAAATTATTTTAAACAAGTTAGCTTTATAGCTTGTGGGAAGTTAGATTAATTAATATTTATTGTATAGGGGAATTAACCCCCTTTCAACTCCTTAGACTGTAGTAATTGTAATGGTTTAACACACCTGGCATTAATATGGATCAAATGTAAAATGTTTAGTGAAATCGGTCTAACAGTTTTTGAATCTATAGAGGACAAAAAAACTAAGAGACATTAATTTTTATTTATAGAGATAGTATAAACTAACAACTTTATGGGGTGTTTATAATCATTTCGTAACAGTTTAATTTTAAAAGGTAATGTTTAATAAATAAATTTTATAGGATTATTGCATTTCGGTAAATTTCATATTTTTTAAATTTGTATTAACTCGTTTAATGAAAAATTTTATCCTGTCCTCAGAATGATTGGTGTACTATTTTACTATAATTTTAGGATATACATTTTTATTCGTTTACTTTTAAACGAACTATAATTTACTAGAGTACATATATATTTCAAATAGTTCTGTAAAATGTTTAGAACAATTACAAAATGTTACACGAACTACATTTTGCCATATATTCACTGAATAACAATGTACGAGTAGTAGGTTTTATACCTTGTACTCACTCTTTTAAATCCCAACCAGCTGTCCAAATACTTTGATTTGATTTGCTTTTAAAAATAGGTCCGTTGGTAAGTTGATTATGACCAACATGTAACACCTTTATGTTAGTTACCACAAAGGACAATGTAGATATAGAATTACATCTAATGCAGTTTATAACAATTGATATTGGTTGTGAGTGCCATTTCAAGAATAAAACTAAGACGTGTTTTAAAACATAATTATTCAGTGCATTGTTGGTACAAGTTATGAGCATAGTAGAAACTATTTTCGTGGTTTTGAAAATTTTAATTTAGGTGTATACAAAACATTTTGCAAGGTAATTCGGCACTCTAGTTTTTAGGACATAATGTATCATGAAGTAAATATAACAAGAACGTAAATGATTAAGTTTTAAAATATTAAATGTTTTATAGTAGAGGGATATTTATTGAAAGTCTACATTTAAGGCAAAGTTAGGTCCATCTAGTCCTCTATCTCAATTTAACCCATGCTTAATTAAAATTGCTCGATACTTTCACACTACACTAAAGCTTAAAACAAATAAAAATTAATTTTAATCGAAGAAAACAACATATAAAGTCAATGAATAATGTTCATACAAAATTCAAATTCATAATAAAGTCAAAATTATAAACTAACGCATTAAAAAAAACTTACAAAATGTAATTATTTGTATATTAAATGATAAGCATATATGAATTAGAACATATTTATTGATGTGAAAGATTATATTACCTATACAAAAAAATTATTCTCATATTTATTCATTGTACAATACAAATAAACAATTCCTTTCCTTGAACACCCCGAGTTGATATCTGTAAACGTCCATACCATTGATGAAATGCAGATTTAACGATCTTTAAAATTAATTGAGCACAGCTATTTAGGGGATCTGGTAACAAGTTCCACAAGCTAAGAATGGTAAAAGATTTGTCACATTATCAACACCTTTCTTGTACGTTTTGTATTCATACCTTAGGCAAAAACAATGGTCAGAGAGAGAGAGAGAGGGTGGGGTCAGGGAGAAATATAATTTATATGATGAAACCGTAATGAATTACAATATCGTTCTAACATCATTTTGTAAGATTGGGGAATAAAAAAATATTTTTGTTTAATTGTGTGTAACTTAACTTAAAATAATAGTATTTTCCTAAAATATGAGTGATTATAATTTGCATATAGTATAAATAAAAGTTAAGAACTCGTTATTTTGTTAATCTATTCGTATGCTTCTTTTAAAATAAATAACCATCAAAAAGAAATTGGCTGTATCCACACTAAAGGAATGCAGAAACCTACAAGCTTAGAAAACCTTTTAAAGTACTCAATAATTTGAAAGTTAATTATGCTTTAATGCGAGTTAATGTAATTAGTTTAAGTTAATTAAACATGACAATTTTGTTGGTACATAAAGTTTAAAAACACAGATTTTTCAAGGTTTTCGTATTTTAGATTCACCAGGCAAATTGTAAGTGGATTATTCAAATTTATGTAAGTACTAGATATAATATGAATAATTACAAAAAATAAAATATTATTCAAGTACTATTAATATTGCTGCTACAATAACTGTCAAGTCTATACACAAATGTAAAATCAATTATCACAGCTGATTTAACAAGTCGTTTTTGTTGTGGAAACCTGTCGCAATCGGTTGCCTAGTTTTCCGTCAAGTAATTGATTCGCTCATGTTTATTCAACAAAACAGAAGATGTAGAATGTTTTATGTCATAGAAATATGAATACTTACTTACACATACAAGTACTTACTTTGGTACATACTGCTTTATTTTTAAGACAAGATCTAGAATATTATTTCTTTTAAATCAAAATGGCAATAATTATTTAATCGTTATAATTGTTTTTAAATTCAAGAATATTAATAGTTAATGTAAAATATTGTATTTTCGCCGTGTTATTTATTAACGAAATAAAGGACAGTAAGAAACATGAAATACATTTTTTACGCCATGTTGAAACAATGTCAAAGTCAAAATAAACAAAACATTTCTCTTGTAACACACATCAAGAACTTACATTTCAACTCTTTAGATGTCGGCTATTTTATACGTTTAGGATCGCAATCTTAGAAGAATATTTTGCTTTCAAATTCCTTTAAATAATGCAAATAAAGACCAGTGTTTACATTATAATTTTTCAAAACCTATCACACCACAAAAATTTTCCTTTGTAGGTTACAAAAATTCTTTTCTAGATTATTTTGTTGTTATATTGCGTGTGCAGTTTAACAAGCCCGATTCTTTTGCTGTATATTGAAATTGGTAGTCTGTTCCATTCTGTATTATTACAATCAATTTTAGTATAGTTACCAAGAGTTTGGTATAAAATATAATAGTTTGAAAAGAAATATTTTGTGGCAAATAAAAAATTTTATGGATCTGAGGAAAAGATATTGTCGTTGTAGTACATTCCACCTGTGTGTAGAACAGTGAAAATTATTCTAAATATCCCATTTGTGTTAGTTTTAATTAAACAAATTTATCCAGGTTGCCGGCGCGTGATGCCATTGCTTAATTAGTTTCTATTTACAGACAAAAGCTAATTATAATTAGGCCTACATTTTTAGAATAAAGATAGAACAAAATAATTACTCCTTAGAACTAATCCTTTCATAGTTGCTCCCTGTGAAAACGAAATATATAATTACAATTAGTCTTTCAAGCAAAAAGTTACTTTGAATAACGACTTTTTAAATATAACTAATACAATCTTATACTAATAGCTTGTTCGAAAACAATATATGCAGCAAATGAAACGTATTTATAAAAATATTTACTATCTACACTTATGAATTGTGTAATAATATATAATATGTATTTTCTATTTATGTAAATTCACTACTTTACAATTAAAATAATACGTAACTTATATTACATAAAAAATACAGCACTGTCAGAAAATTTTAGTACGAACTAGTGTAGCATGTAATTGAACCTTTGAAACTGCAGTACTCAGTGTTGTGCACAAGACGTAATTACACACGTCCATTGTAATTACAAGAATTCTTCTGAGAGTTCCTTAATTAAAGGAAGTACAGCATCCACATGGAAGGAACTAAAAAAAGAAGACACGTAAAATAAAAAAGATTAATCACGTTGTATCCACAATTTTTTCTCAAACATGGTAAATACATTTTGTGAATTTTTACTTTTTAACTATACTATACTATATAGAAAATATAGTGACCTCAAAAAAATCGATGTTGAGATTTTTGTGGAAATATCCGTTTTGGAACCCCTGAGTTTTTTACAAACTTTCTGTCTGTATGTCTGTGTGTATATCTGTCTGTATGTGTGTATGTATACAAAGCTAGAGAAAAAACTATTCCATCGATTTCGAACAAATTTGCACCAAACATGTCAATTAGACCTGTATAGATGCACGAAAAACTTTTTTAAAAAAATTTGAAAAACAATCCCCTTTTGGCCATAAATTCCCCCAAAAATCAGTTCTTACATTATTTAACTGTAAGACTGTAATATGTGGACTGTAAGAACGGAGCATTGCTGGGTTCACTAGTACGATATACAATTTTGAACATCAAATATTCTCATTTGTAAGTACTCCATCTATTTTCTGTTTCATAAACCTGAAAACGAATAATCAGAAAAAAATAAGGATCACGGTTTTGTATCTGTTATTATTATAAAACCTTCATCTAGTTAACCGAACTCCATTTTATTTAGTACTGTTTTACTACTATACCTGTTGTGTTATGTTACCGTTATGTTAGTATAATTAGTACAGTTTTACCGATTTCAATTCAAAAATCTGAAATTCTATTGACAGTTTGGTTGATTAAACAAATTTTACTAATATTAATTCTTCATTACAAAAAGAGTTATTTAAATAATTAAAAATGTTCACTATACAATATTGAGAAATAGTTACAATCAATTTATTTTGTACTTGCATATAAATTGTGCTCAGTTACCCATCTTTGGAGGAATAGTACATTATTATAATGATTTGTTCCTTCTAGAACTATTTCAGTTAAGTTCCACAGTTACATTAAAACTAACCTAAAAAATCAGTACAAGCAAAGTTACAATTAGATCTTACGCAACTTGTGTTAGAATAAATCTTTTTAATTCAATTTTTTATTTTGTTTTCTTAATTTAAGGAAATGCCAGAGTACGTTTTAGCTCTGACACTTAAATAATTTAAAATTTTAAGACTTTAAAAATAACAACATCTGAATCAATATGTTCCAAAATAATACACTAAATAATTCTAATAAACAATGTATATAGGTAAAAAAGAACATCATATTAAATACTGACATGGATACGGTTAGATCACAAATTATGGTATGTTAATTAACTCGTCAGGTAAGACATTATGTGTTAGATTCTACAATGATTATAAAAAAAATAATTATATATATAGTTTATTGAATAATCCCAATTTTCTATAAAATTTATTCCAGTTATCGATGTATAAAAATATAAGACAATCACATTTTTTTTGAAATTTTTAATTTAGTTTTTAAATTTTTTTAAGTTTTAAAAGAATGAAACGATAGTTATAATTACTATTAAATAAAACAACAATTCGTACACTAGCATCTATTGTATTATTATTTAAATTTTTTGAGCTATTAGGATTTAATTTTACCATTTCAAAACTAACTTTAGGTTATGTCTAGAACAAAAACTTTATTGGTCTTTAAAATAACGAATTACTTACATAAACCACTTGTATTGAAACAATTTAACTAAAATGTTTAATTAAAATGTTAAAAATATAACTGTGGTGGTATTGTAAACAATTGTAATTATTTTCATAGCAAGTTTAAAGTATCAGGTCTTTAATAAAGGCTATAAGGCTTATGCCAACTCTAGATAATATTTTATTATCTTTTACAACGCAAAGATAAAACTATTGCATAATTACAACTAAAATGTATGTATAGAACAATATTTTATCTCGACTGATACATTACAATCATATTAGTTAATAATGTTTGCATGTTATTTTCATAGAGAGTACTTTTTTTTTTTTGGTTTTTAAAGGCGAAAAACCTAGGTGGTTATCATCGCCTCATAGCGAGTACAAGTTATAAAATGTAATGATTTGGTGTATCAAAAAATTTCGTATGTCTGTCTGAGCTTCCTGTTTAAACGTCCATGCATATAGTCGTCTCCGGGTATTTCGTATCTTCTAAGCAGAAAGTCTAATCCGGGTATACAATTCATTTGGGGGGAAGGGTCTGTCGTTTTTTTTTCCATTTGTTAAGTCTAATTGGAGTATTCAGACGTTTCCAAGAGAACCAGAATGAAATTGCATGGACATAGGAAGATAGATCATAATTAAATGAGACAATTTACTCAGAAGTTCAAAGAAGTTATCCAAAGTCATTAATATTTCTAGTATAAACATACAGTTAAAGTTATTTCACAATATGTTCCACCTATGATAATAACATACCTAAAGTGTATCGGCATATAGTAAATAAAGATCGATGATTTTTGTGTAACATATTGATAGTTAATGGAATAAACAGCAATGATCTACTTTCCACTAGTCTGGTAATTTCTAAACATAAAACAAGTAATGTACTTTAATTTACAAGAACTTAATTGATTTAGAGTTTCCTACGTATTTTTTGTATTACAAATAAACCGGTTAATCATGGTTAGTAAATTTACTTCTTAAATGCGTTATCCAAGAGAACGATATTGAGTAGTATAAAATAAAAGCCCAAACTACCGAATCACAAACAATAACCAAACAAAGTAATACAAATGATATTTTTATTACGTACATTTTGATTTATTTGACATTGGTTTTAATATAAGGAAATTCTTACAAATTATATAAAAATAATGAAAAACAAACACATAAGTTTTAGTAAATACTACAAAATGATTGAGTCTTGCCTACCATTTTCGAAATCGACGGCACTGATAAGAAAGCTAACACAGAATGGCTCATTAAATATTGTAGAATTTACTAAATATTTTGTGTTCGTTTTTCAGTAAAATGGAACTTTACCAATTACCTTCACTCAATATTGTAAACAGTAGCCTTTATAAAAGATCCATCGTTGAATCCCTGATCCAGAACAAGACAGTTTTAATAAAGACAATATTAAACTATGCACTTTATGCAGCGAGTAAAACTTGAATTAGTTATACATCTATAATTAGTATTTAATAAATAATTTATGTTTTCTCTTATTCTGACTGAATAAAGTATTTCATTTTCTTAAATGTTTAAAAAAAATGTATGTAAGTTACTAAGAGAGACCTTTCACACGACTAAACTGATGTCAGGAACAAATGTACTCATCATTATTTGAAACTTTCCTGTGCCTCAAATAGTTCTAGAAGTAGGGCAATTTGAATTTACACACGGTTGTCCAATAAGGAAATAAGTAGTTTGCTGCACCTTTTTTCCTGGTTGACATATTCTACGGTTATGAGGTCCATTCGAGGATGCATCGTGAACTGAAAACTTGCATATTAAAAATTTAAATGTACCTCTAACAGTTACCGCTAGATAACTTTATTTCAAGTTACATTTTCATGTCTTAGATATAAGTAAAGTGTAGGAAGATTCAATAGAATTCATAAATTAACAAATGTACGTTGTATTATTAGCTGATTTCTAAAGGAAAGATGCGGTATGCAGAGATTCTTTGGACTAGAAATAACGAGGGGAGTGCTTAATGAGTACTGATCATAGTTCACAGAATATGTTTTGGGGTGTCATTAAAAATGTAATATACAGGTTTATTTATATTTATATGTGTGAGGCTGCGTGTTAGTGTGCATATGTACTCTAATTGCCGCATATTGGTCCAAATTTGGTACACACATAACTTTTGTTCTTTACACGACCTTATACTTATAACCCATCTGGTTAAAATAAATCTTTCAAAACGTAAAATACCATAAAAGTACCCGTTTCAAATCAACGTGTGAAATTTTACTGTGGGGTTAATTTCTGATTCGAGACAAACGTTAAGCGAAGCCAGTTTGTCCTTTGCAAGAAAAGCGAAGCAGTCCATATAATCCGAGGCCGTAAGGTTAGGATGCAAACTGTGTTTTTCGTTGTGTTCGGAGAGAAGCAGCTTGAGTCAGAGGCTGGAGGCTGAGATGGAAAAATGTACTAATATATTTCGTAAACGCAGGCAGCTATGCAGCGCCTTCGTTAGTAGACCAATTTCCCAAATAGTTGGTTAAAATCCTAAAACATATAGTCATCATTCTGGAAATTCACCCACGCCATGTCAGAGGTTCAGTTGACCGATCGAATTATTATTCTTTGCATGTTAGTTATAAACATTATTAGCCCTAACAGTAATAATTCCTTCTCCGTCTCGCTTCGTTTATATATTAATACGACTTGTCATCACTTTCTGTTGAATTTTTATCACTACCTACAAGTTTATTTATTATTTTAAATTTAATCTTCAAAACTAATTTTCTCGACAAGTGTAATTATGATAAACAGTTATGTTAATTATTAACATAACTGTTTATCATATTCTCGCACATTATGAGAGTGCACGTGCAAAATTTAGTCTCAGAACTGGAAATAAAGATAACCTGTTTTCTCAAATCATTCAAATACGTTTACATTTAATTAATTCACATATTTTTCAACTAATTATTTACGGTTATAAAATACATTTCATTAAAACAAAATAATAGTCTAACCTAAAATTAATGTTCTAAACCTAAGAATATAAAAAATAATATTAAGGTATTAATAATTTATAAATATTTATTTTTGTATTAAAATTTTAACAAAATCTGACAAAAATTACAGTTTTTCATATTATTCTGACCTATTAAAGTAACATTTTTTTCTAATAAGTATTTTTCTTTCACAAAAGATCTAGCGATTTTGGTGAATTTTTTGTTTTTACTTTTAAACAATTAGTGAAGGTCCTGAAAATGCGTTTAAGACAAATGTACTAGTATTTTCTAAAGTAAATATTTTAAGTGTTGCTACAATAACCACTATTTACTATAAATACGTAACTGTGAAGTATTTCCTAATACTTAGCATTTTGGTTCTTTTGGTTAATGCTTTTTTTTCAATAAAATAATCTTGTGAGAGCACCTTTCATAGATTCATTTGCGGGCTATCTTTTAAGATTAGGATTGGGAATATCTCAAAGCAAAGGAAACATTAAAGCAACATTTTGAATCAAAATATGTTTTGGCGGAATATGTTTTACTATGTCATAATATCATTGTGCACACAGCAAAGACTTTTTTATTTCTTCTAATTTTGCAAACTTTTAGCGTGATGTGACAACATATTTGTATATGTTTTGTAGTACGATTAAATCATTAAAATTTATAAGTTTGAATATATTACTGTGTTTTCCAAACCCCCTCTAGAAATGTTTCTTTTGGGGAGCCAGATATAAACAAATATTATTTTCTAGGTAATTTTGGTGCATAATAGTACAATACTAGGAATTTTATAATCAGTTTGAAAAAATCTGTTGGGCTAAGAAGAGAAATAATTTCTTAAAGAAACATTTACTGTATGAGGATAAGTCTATCTGCTCACAATACAATTTCATTTACATCACAATAATTAATTCATTAGACGATAATTATTAACATTCCTTTTTGTCCTAGGTAAATCAAACAATTTCTTCCAGGCAGCTAGAGAGGCATGAAATAGCTTAATTAGTTTCTATTTACAGACAAAAGCTAAAATCATAAGAAATGTTTAGAATAAATGCTAAATAAAATACTTTCTGTTTTAAAACAATCTCTCCTAAATAGGATACATTAAACACGAAACTTCTCGTAACAATTTGTCGTAACAGTTTGTTGAAGCAAACAAGTTTATTCAATTTCCACTTTCATATTGTTTCGTTTGTTATAAATAAAGATTTTCCTAGTACCTTGTTTTGTTTACTTGAAATGATTTTCTACATAATCTAATGTTAATAGATTCTTGTACAATTCCATACACAAAAAACCCACACAAGGAAATGTATAATATTTAGATTAATAAGTAGTTTAATCTATAACATACTTGCGAGGTCTGATGCACTGTCTCAGTCATGATAACAACTCCAACATACCTAAAGTTTCGTTTGTAGGATTTCGTTGCGTTGAAGATGCTCACGAAGGCATTATTTTTGTCAATTCCATATCAACCAACAACGGCAAAAAGAAAGAAACTAACTATTACTTCTAGTATTTATTTACTGTTTACGTAGTCTAAGTATCCCACATAATGTATACATTTTCCATTACATGTACTAATTTAAATTATAGATTGTTTAAAAAAAAATACAACTTTATAATTTCAATGATAAAAAAAAAGTTATTTTTATTGTTCAAATATACACTTAGAGCAGTTAAGTAGTTTACATTTAAAGCATGGGCAACACTCATTTTACTTGAGGAGTATTTTATTTATAAATATGTGCATTGTATTGTTATCTTTGAGTGTATCCTTTCAGCCGGTACTACTGAAATAGTTAGGTCTCTGAAGCTAGTAAATGTTAGTAATATTATATTTAAGATATTCAGTTGCCATTAGGACAGTTAATAATAAAATTCAAAATAGTTATTCATCATAAACAACATTGGAAAATCATTATAAGTTTCTTCACACTACAATAGTTTCGACTATTTCAGGAATTATTAAGTTTTAAATGATAGGATTTTTCCATTAATTTTCTTGAACTATATTCTGCGCCCATTTAGTCATTTTATTAGTCTAACTATAATAAAGTAAAGATTAAGCGACAAAAAATAATAATAAAAGTACGGCGAAATTATTGTTAGGAGTGGAAGCTATATATATAGGTTATAATGTGAGATCTTATTCCATCATATGTCTTGGAAAAATTGGGCACCAGGATTAAAATGTATTTCTATTTAAAATTGTTACAAAGCGTTCATTGAGTTTCCTCTCTGACAGAGATAAAATATTTTAACAAATGTATTTGGTAAAAAGTATAAAACAGAATTTTATTTAAAATCTAGTGATTTATATTTTAGGGTTGGTTTATATAAAAAATGTAAGTGTTATTAGGTATAAGGGTTAAAGGACACTATAAATAAGGAAATATTAAGTGTTTTCAATTAAAGAAGAAAACGTATATGTAATTTTAATAATCTTAACATTCAGCTTGCAAATACAATTTGGTAAATATTTATTCCAAGATCTGATTTAAAATTAATATCTTATGAACTATTATGTTATTTTTCAGTAAAACAAAAATACCATTTTAAACTGAAAGTTAATAATTTTTTAAAAAATTTATATAAATTGATCTGCTTTTGAAATACTGTAACCCGAAAGTAAATAATTTAAACACAAGTTTCACTATATTCTCGGGTTGTCAGATGTAGTTTGAAATGTCTGGAGGATAAATGAAGGACATTACGACACAGAGAGGAGATTATTGTCCTGCCTCATACATCAAGAGACCTCTCTGTGACATATAGAGACAGAACGTATTTGTCTGTCATTCCTTGGGGTGATACAGACTACCGAGTTTAAACGACCATTTGACTTCTTTACCGCATTATTAGTCGTCCCATATATTTACACTCGTACAGACCACAATGCAATTTTAATTTGATTTGCACATTGATACAGATTGTAAACTTTAACAAAACTATCTGCTTGAAAACTATACAATTTGAAAAAATATAACATCTATCGCTTCACTAATTTAGGACAAGTTTTAAAGTGATGAAAATAATATGTTTAGAATAAAAAATGTATAATATAACTAAATTAATAGTATCTTCTTAATTTCATCTTAAAAATATACATACACTAGCTGGCCATATCCAGTTTTGCACGGATAGACAAATCAAAGTTAAATGTATATTAACAAAAAATATATCATGTCAATAAATATATTACACTATGTATTTCTTATTTGGATTTCTAGTAACTTTGACCTCCCCCAAACCCCCCTAAAATTACGAATTTTTTTATACCCTTTCTTAGCGAACACCTAGGGCCCTAGAGGAAGTTTCATACCAAATTTAATTCCAATCTGTTTATTGGTTTTTGTTTTAGTAACTATGATCCCCCCCAAACCTCCCCTAAAATTTCGAATTTTTTGTAAACCTTTCTTAGCGAGAACCTATGGCCCTAGAGGAAGCTACATACCAAATTTCATTCCAACCCGTTCGGTGGCTTTGGAGAAATCGTGATTTAGTAACTTTTACCCCCCAAACCACCTCTAAAATTTAAAATTTTTTGAAACCCTTTCTTATCAGCACCTACGGCCCTAGAGAAAGCTACATACCAAATTTTATCCCAATCCGTTCAGTAGTTGAAAAAAATCGTGATTTAGTAAATTTGACCCCCCAAACCCCTCCTAAAATTTCGAATTTTTTTAAAACCTTTCTTAGTGAGAACCTATGGTCCTAGCGGAAGCTACATACCAAATTTCGTTCTAATCCGTTTAGTAGTTTTTGAGAAATCGTGATCAGTGTGTCAGTGGATTTTTCTTTTATATACATAGCTATACCAATAATGTAGTTATTATAGACATCTGAAACTGTTACACAATTTTAAAAGAATTTAAGGGATCTTCAGGGAATTATAAAACGTATTACAAAATATTTGAACTTCTTTAAAATACATCTTTTGAACATCTTAAAATTTTCAACAGAAAAGTTTTTACAACACATTTTGCAGTGTTCTAATTCTTGAATGTATTTGATACTACTATGGTTTGGAAACTAAGTCAGATTTATTTTTCGCAAATTTTAAGTTTAATTTATTTTTGGAAATAGAAATTTCGTAGATTTTATGTTATTTACCTTAAGGGTTTAACGTCTTTCAACTAGCGAGATATGGTCTCTGATGATGGACCATAAAATCATAAAGAAGAAAAATGAGGTCACGTGACGGATATTAAGTAAATTATTTTACTAAACATTTACTTATACTAAGTAAGTTAGTAAAATTCTAAAACAGTAAAATGTTTTTAAATAGACAATTTTTTATTCGTAATTTAAATTATATTGTTATTTAACTTTAAATTGTTTCAACAAATGTGTAAAGTACCTCAAAGTGTAAACATGTGTATCCTATTCTAATAATAACGAAACATAAGCTAAAATCATTATTTAGGTGTTGAAACAACCCCTAAAACAATAAATATTTATTTTTAT
>JAGFPH010003525.1:128778-148147 GCA_018207615.1 Philaenus spumarius
TAACAATGTTTCCTTAAACTTTGAGAATTGCAACTTAAATATCACTACACAGTATTTATAGTATGACATTACCTTTCCATGGCTTTAAACTTCTACATTAACTTATGGAGTTGCTTATTAAGAGCAAAACAACTCGTTAAAGTTTGCACTTTGTAATTTAGTTTTCTTTTCAGTTTCAGTATATTCGAAAATATTCTCTTATTACCACTCCCGCATGTTCTCAGCTTTTTAGTTACCGGAGTTTTCTTTAAACTGAAAGTTATTTTTTAATTTTCCTGGCTTTATCTTATTATTTGTTGCCTCTAATTATATCGAAGATAAATATGCATTCTGTCAGTGGTTACACAACATCCATATTTAATGGTTATTCTGAGTATATTAGTGATATAATGTATTTATATAATAATAAAGTAAGTAGAGATCTTTTAACGAGTATCTAAATTTGAAGCTTGTAAACATGAATTGGTCAGTTATTTTTTTGGTAAACGTAAACATGATGATAAAGAGAAGAAACTTTAAAGTTCTACAAATAACTTAACAAATTCAATAGTCAAAATCTTATAGCGAGATAACAGTCATCAGTATTTCTTCGATGACCGGCTAACTTCAGACTAATTTAATTCAGATTTCGGTTAAACTATCTTTAGATCCATTCAAAAGCTTGCATATAATTCGTTCTTAAATGTTCACAATCATAGTTGTTTGTAGTTTTCTTTTGTTGACGGGTTTTAAGATTTCTGTAAACCATATATTGTTGTAGGATACAAGACGTTGAATGGATTGTTTGATCTGTGGTAGTGGGTTTCTTATACATACATGTTGTATAAGTAGTTGATTGTTAGATTTTCTATTTTTATATTTAAAAACTTTGGTTTATTGCGTATTTATATTTCCAAGGTAAACGTTGGAGGTTATATTGTTCCGATATTTTACTCAGTAGATGTATTTGTCTTTTGGTTCCATTATGTTAAAATATGTGTCATCAACATACCATATGATAAATGCTGTTATTTCTGTATTTGTTTAAACTGGCCGTCCCATTTGACTAATGCCGAAGCGGTACGTCAGCTGTCTTTAGATCGCCGCACAGGGCTATTTTCCCATGGCGACGGGCAGCTGAGGTTTTAATAAAACAAATTAAAAAAAAAAAACACTAACAAATTCATTTATTTCTAATAAAAATTTATTTTATTAAATGTTTGAAAACAAAGAAAGTATTTATTTCGACTGAAAAGACATAAAAAAGGCACTAGTCATGAAAAATCTATACCTTTATTAACTTAAAAGTCTTGTTCAAACTGCCTGCCTTCACGTCTGATGCATGCTCGTAACCTTTTTCTCATTGCAGCAACTGTAACTTAAAAAGACAATGTTTCTCGTAGCTCTATGGTTTTGTTCTGAATAGTGATGCATGTTGCAACAATTAAAAACTCCCTCTTGTAATCAACGATTCATCGGTCCACAAAATATTTTTAAAGAAACCACACTGCTCCATGTCACTATTAAGTAACCACCGGGAAAACAGAACTCTTGGGTAAAAGTAATTTTCTTCTAAAGCTTGAACAGGATGCAAATGAAATGCATGGAGTTTTTTTTTTGTTGCAATACATCCCAAACTTTCCAATTAGAAACGGCTCTAGTACTTACTCCTGGATCATTACTATCAGCACCAATGATTGCTTCATCGGTCGTTACGCTATATGCAGTTCCTATGTCATGACGCTGTTTGTGTACGGTGCCAAAGTTCACAAGCCGCTGATCTTGAGAACACTCTTGTACAAGCAATCCGGCGATTCGGTAAGCGACGTTCATATTCCCTTCTGGCGGCAAGAGGATTACCATCGTAAAACCATACTCGAAGTGCATATCAGCATGTTCTTGTGATGTGTATTCCATGGAAGCTTTCACTAAACTGAGGTATGCTTTTAGGAGCAATCTAATGAAACTAAATTGGTTGTACAAATGGGTTTTTTATTTGATTAGGAATATGAAAAATGTAGATAACTGAGATAAGATAAAGGAATGAAACCATTTCATCGGAGAGGAAATTTTAAAACGAAGATAGGGTATTTATTATAATTATTTCATCACAAACAGGTCAATAATTATGTTTAGCGCTCATTGCCGTCCCTTAGGCGAATAGGAAAGGTCACTTCTAATATACCATTTTAAAGGTTAAGATGTGGGAAAGTTTTTTTGTGATATTTGTTAGTTTGTAGTATGACGCATAAGACAAATTTCTTAAGTAAGTTGAAGCGCCCTCTTTCTTAATTTTCCAAAATATTTTTTTCAAGTAGATTTTACAAGGCTTGACTTTGGCAAACTATACCTATCCTGGTAGATAATTTTGTGTTCTTTCCAAGTCATAAAAATGACAATATGTTTGGTAAAAGTTGAGTAAAATTAGATTTTCATGGGAAATGTCAACAAATTTGAAAAATTCGAAAAATGCCTTTCTGGAAGGTGAAGTGAGATACGACTGTCCGAATTGCGTAGATTTGTTGCAATTTGCATGCATAATGACGCCTTGACTACCAAACACACTTATAATGGACTAAATGCAAACATTTGTCAAAAATATAGTGTTTACTCCTTTTTACCACTATAATGACACCCTCAGTTATAAGCATTCTTTGAAAACAATCCTTGAAAGCGACATTACACGCAATTAACTGTGGAGTACAATGACGTGTAATTAGTTTTGCTAGAGGTAATTATACGGGAATAATGAACCAACTTGTGTGCCAGTCGTCCTGCTAAAAGTCAATACCCGAAGCTGAATATGCTGCAAATCCTTTTACGGTCTCTTAGGTTCAAACAAATATATCGCTACCTAAATCAAGGTTTTATTTAATACAAGCCATTGTTTTAAATGCTTAAGTTCACATGTGAAACAATGTCAGTGTTTTGATATAATTTCATTTATTTATTGTTTATCAATTAGCATAAATACAGAAAATAATATATTTGGTCCCTGTTTTTTTTTTTCTGTTTGGAAATTTCTCACTACGCACTCTACAAGGGGCTTGTGGGATTTACATTAAAATATAAATGGCAAAGTAAAATAATTAATATTTGGCTGGGATTGTTAATAATAATACATGTTTCAATGGTAATATATGAATTGTATTTGATTTATTCTAACACTAAAATTAAATAACACTTTCTATGTAACAAATTTGTATTATTGAATTGACAATTAATCTGATTTATGGCATATAAAAGTCACTCATTTAAATTAAAAGTTAAATCAACGCTTAACTATTGAATTTAAGCAAGTTCTTGGAAATTTTCGAATACAACAGTCCGGTGAGAAAAATCAGTTTGAATAACTTGCACAAGTTTACATTTTGTTCTAAAAGTTGACCAAAGAAACAAAGTTTTACAAAACAATCAGTTGTTCGTGAAAGTTTTCTGTTTCCGTCTAAACAGTTGCTTATGCTAAAGTGGCTTCAAGAAATGGTAAAATTTTATTCAAGCAATAATTAAAGAACGTTTTTAAATATTCGTGTAAAAGTAAACTCGTGAGAATAAATACAAATTTCCTGCTACTTTTTTCTTAATAGATTTGCAGTTACGTCCTTCAAATTATTGCACAACAATTCTTATTTTACCTTTTTAAATTTGTTTTCCTTTAAGACTTTTGCTTGTCAGACTAATAAAACAGGAGAAGCAACCTAGACACTCCAAGAACCAGGCTCGAACATGCACAACATGTTAGAGGTTAAATCTGTAACATGCTGTTCGATCAAGCTAAAAACTATATCATGCTATTACCGTCTTATATTTATATATTAGGTAATCAACTATTGTTTTCAGGATGTAATTTAGCTTTTGTGAGATTTTATTGTTAATACAGCTTTTTCGTTACTGCATTATAATTACATAACCCATAAAGTCTATATAGACCAAATAGCACTCACTGACTCACTCATCACGAAATCTAAAAAAACCAACGAACGGATCTCAGTATAGTATTTTGGAAATATATACATAATTACCTCAGCCATAAAGCCATCCTTTTTTATAAAGTTGTATAATTAAAATGGCCTACATTCTTATCACTTATTATATTTGAAAACTTTTACTTATCCTCTCCAACCCTATATTTATCCTGAGCTTATTAAAACAAACCAACTAAAATATTTACGTTAATAGACACAAAATTTAAAACAAGTTATTTTGTCAAACTTTAGTTAGTCCGTAACCGTTTCCCGATACATTTTTTTGTCGAAATAAAGCTGACAAACCCTACGACCAAATGTACAGTATGAAATGTTGTGGAAAACTAAAATAACAAAGTTGATCCCCCTTGCAAAATAAATATACTGTTTATATCATCTAACTATAGTACAAGAACGCATTCATGTCTTCCACTGTGTCAATATTTTGTTGTCACTGTTTAATCGAATGTCGGCGTATAATTGGATTTAGCGTCCTGGTGAATGTGACGGCCTTAAATCTGTTGCATTGCATTACTAAAGCAGTAGTAACAAAGCGGTGACAACTCCACCTCAAATTTCAAAGGTAAAATTTGAAATGTTTGCAATGTTACTGTTTTGTGAAAAATGTATTTATATTTTAAATTGACTATTAAACTATCGTTAACAATAACTGAATCTGCCCGCTAACATTTGATGAAAGAAATTATTGTTATTATGCTAGAACGTAAATATTTCATTGTGATTTATAACGAAACACATTTTCTATTTAATGCAAATAATATCATAAATTAACCATTATATTCATAGTTGCGGTAGTTTGTTGCCGTTGACAATATTTGTAAGCGTTGACAATATTTGTAAGCGTAGACAATATCTACAAGCGTAGATGGGATTGTTTTAAATTAAACATAAATTATTGTGAATTTATTTAAATTTGTTACTTTAATTGGTCCACCATAAAAATTATGCATTTGATTACACAGGTATTTTCAAGCATAGACAATTGAAGTATGTTTAAGAATGTCTGATTTAATCTATAGAAATACATTACTGATTACAAATACTGTGTAGATTTAAATATGATTAGCCAAAAAATGTTACCATATAAAAAAGTATAAATTTATTAAATTACCACACACCTAGTAATGAAAGTTGATTATTGCTAAAACTTAATTCAGTAATTTAATACCTATATCACGTTAGGTAGGTTTTTTTAACGTCCTGCTGTTTTGCACTTTAAGGCTAATGAAGACGGGACCTACAGTTTTACGTGGAATCCGAACCACAGCCAATGATGTCTGTTAAGAAACCATTTTAGAAAATTATTCGGGGTCAATGGGAATTGAACCCGCAACTTTTCCATTGATGGTTGCCATGACTATTGATAAAGCTTTTACGCCTTAACAACCACGGCCATCATGGCACACGTTAGGTAGGGTATAGGTTTATATTTACCTGCATCTTATAGGGTGTTTGTTAGTGGTTAGAAGGCGAAAATAACCAACAAAAAACTGTATCAAAATCTTAATATTTTGTTCCAGTTAAATATCTAGATTCTTACCTGAATTTGAACGTGCTTACGAGTCATGTACAATAGTTCTTTCCCACCTTTCCGTCTATGCGGTACAGATTATACATTGGTATTTTATTTTGTAACAATTTAACTCGAAACAAATCTGATCCCGATAAACATTTTTAACAATGGCTTAAGCCTCCTCAGGTCCCTGATCTGTTGATCTAATCTTTTTGAATTAGAATAAAACGGGAATATAATAATAACAAGATATTCTATGTCATTTCGCAGACAATAATTGTCATTTTAGTTACATTACTTTTTGTCATGCATTTTCAAACCATTGTTGAAGTCTTGCATTAAATATGCTTCTGGTTAAAACAAACACGTACACAAAACTTACTAACGAAAGTTTAAAAAAAATTCCACAATATGCTAAACTTAAGTGTATCTTGTATTGCACACGTATGTTAGAGTATATATTTGGTTTAGAATGCAATACTGCAACAATGGTTTGATAATTTAAAATAATGAACGAAACATAACATAAGCAGTAAATATAAAAGAAAATGTAGAATAAGTGGTTTATCTTAAAAAAAAAAAAGTCTAGTACAGCAAAAATCAAGAAAACAGATATCCAAGCTGTTGGTATTTTACATGAAATAAAATAGTAAATGCATGGCTAGAACACATAATGTTATTTATGTTTATTTTGTGAGAGAGGTTATGAAAAATATGTTTGAATCTGTGTTCCAAAAAGCTTGATGTAAAATATTATTATCTAGGAAATAAGTGTTATACTGATAGTACACTATTATGTAGAAAAAATATTACTAGGTTGTGTATAACTAACAGAACTATCAACCGTTACTAGCTATACCATACCTAACTCAATATAATAAGAGAAACCGTATATTATCACAAGCTGGTGCAAAGCTCATGAATAAGCTTCCTAAAAGCATTCAAAATTCCCCAAACTACAGGATTTTTAAAAACAGTCTTAGACAATTTCTATTGTCTGGATCCTTTTACTCGGTGGAAGTGTTTGTGCATCACGATACTATTTTGTGACAGATGTGATCTCTTTTTTTTTGCAAAGCATTTTAACTTTTTAAATTATTATCTTATTAACTTATTTTTTGTATTTTTGTTGATTATTGTATATTTTGCTTTATTTTTTTGTACTACTTGTTGTTTAATTGTATTTTGTGGATATTGTTCCAGTGTGTTGTGATATGACTTGTTTTATAATTTTTTATTTTGTCAAAGAAACCAATAAATAAATAACGAAATAATTTTAATGTATAAAGTAGTTTAAAAAACTCATTGATTTCATAGTTTAATGAATTATTGTAATTAAATCACAAATGCATTTATACGTATACTAGTGGACCGGGCAATGCTTCGCTATTGCTTGATTTACCTAACCTAAAATTATATTCAGTTTTTGATCCAAATCAGTTGTTGATCAAAATCAGCTGTTGATCAAAATCAGCTGTTTTAAGCTTTTCTTACGAACAGCTGTTTTTTGTGCCCCTGATAAAATCAAAAGAAATCTTTCTTCTTCTTCCTTAAGATTGACCTTCCATAAGATTAACATGACAACTTTGAGGGCTACTGGGGCGAAGCCCTTAACATACATTGAGCTCATTTTAAGGGAAGCACAACTTCAGAGTGAGCTCTGTAAAATGACACCAAAAACATCAAAATCGTTAAAAACTCTAGGAGGAGTTCTACTCACAAAATAACCCATAGCAAATTAATTATGTATAGATAAAAAATAACTTTAAAACGTATAATTTAATAATATTTGTGTTAATGCAAATTAACCATTAATTAAATCATCGTAGTATTCATTGTTCAATTATCGATGAGTAGTCTTTATGTCAAAAAGCGCATTTCAAAAGTGTATACAATTTAAAACAATAACGGGTAAAGTTCATGCTTTGATGAGATTAATCAGAACTGTTAATTAGAATCAACTAGTTGCGTAGGGAGTTTATTAAAGTGAACTTTAGTTGTATAAGGCTCAAAGGGAAGTAGTTGTAATGGAGCGGGACGAGGATAAGTCCACCGCAAGGATGGATTATTGTAAAAGTTAGAGAACGTTTTATATTAGTTTCAAATGACATTCAGTATTAATTTAAAGTTTAGAAATAAATTAAACTTTCAGTGCTAGCAACTTTTTATATGAAAGAATTCCAATAATGTAAATTATAATATTAATATTATTTATGTTTGACTAGTTGCCGTGTTTCCAAATTTGTTTTAATTCCACAAAGCACAATAACTCTTTGTAAATTCTGTTTGACATAAAAAACTTTATACTAGTTGCATCTCCAACGTGCTCCACACGCCAATCTCGTTTGAACCTTCTATACACATAATGGTGTTATGGTTTCTTTATAATAAAGGTGTAGGGATTAATACTAGCCCTAAAGCTAAAATGGTAAATAATGTTAAATGTTCAAATCAAATTATTTCGTACATTTTATAACAGCAGTTATAATAAAGCTTAAAAGAACCAGCAAGGTCTACACTTTAATAACACCCTTACCTAAAGTTCATAAGTTCATATACATAATTTTAATTTTTTTACCGCATCTTTAGTAATTAAGAAATTTTAAAAAGGTAATTTATTTTTAGCATTACAATTGGTTTTTGAGACAAAAATTTACAAGTAAGTGTTAAAAACTAAACGAAGGCTACGTAAAAAAACTAGGGACTTCAAAGAATGTTTAATAACATTTTCCCAGAAACAATACCTAAACGGGTTGGTAGAGAGTTCTGAAACACTCTTTATAATGATGTTTAGGTGTCATATAGTTTATCTTAGAACTATTACGCTAATTAACGACTCTGGTTGTTAGCTGAAATCTCTGAAACTACTATGGTCAGCTGATTAAACGGATGTTAAGCTATTGAAGATTACTCGAAGTCAGCTGATGTTACAACGACGTGCATGTACACATTAATATTAACTGTGCTGAATTAGACGGCTTTATCACTTAGATACGCTTAGGTAAGTTCAATGCAGATCAATGGTTATGAAAACACAAGCTTATGAGGATATGGAGTATATATTGATAATTTGATTCGTTGTGGTGGTGGAGTGTATGTATATAATTTGATTTGTTCTGTCGGTGGAATATACGTTGATGATTTGATTTGTTGCGGTGTTGGAATATACGATAATGGTTTGATTTATTGTGATGGTGAAGTATACGTTGACCGTTTGATTTGTTTTGACGGTGGAGTATACGTTGATGATTTGATTTTTTGTGACATTGGAGTATATGTTGTTGATTTGATTTGTTGTGGCAGTAGAGTATACATTAATGATTTGATTTGTTGTGACATTGGAGTATACGTCGATGATATGATTTTGTCCTTGAGGGATGAGTATATATTGATAATTTGATTTGTTGTAGTGGTGGAGTGTATGTCAATAATTTGATTTGTTCTGACGGTGGAATTTACGTTGATGATTTGATTTGTTGTGACTACTAGTATAAGTTGATGATTTGATTTGTTGTTGTGGTATAGTGATCGTTGATAATTTGATTTGTTGTGTTGGTGGAGCGTACTTTTTATGGCATATTTAACGTTATGTTAAATTCGTTATTTCACTTGCAACAAACAAATTAATTATACCATGTTAAAACCTAAAATCACCATAATTATAAACAATTTCGTCTACGCTTGTTAGGCATAACAAATATTGGCAACGGCAACAAACAACCGCAACTATCAATATAATCGTTAATTTATGATATTATTTGCATTAAATAGAAAATGTGTTTTGTTATAAATCACAATGAAATATTTACGTTCTAGCATAATAACAAGAATTGTATTCAGCATATGTTTGCGGGCAGATTCAGTTATTGTTAACGATAGTTTAATAACGATTTTAAAATATAAATACATTTTTCACAAAACAGTAACATTGCAAACATTTCAAATTTTACCTTTGACATTTGAGGTGGAGTTGTCACCACTTTGTTACTACTGTTTTAGTAATGCAATGCAACAGATTTAACACCGTCACATTCACCTAGACGCTAAATCCAATTATACGCCGACATTCGATTAAACAGTGACAACACAATATTGACACAGTGAAAGACATGAATGCATATTTGTACTATAGTTAGATGATATAAACAGTATATTTATTTTGCAAGGAGAAACAACTTTATTATTTTTGTTTCCCACAACATTTCATATTGTACATTTGGTCGTTGAGTTTGTCAACTTTTTACCTTGAAAAAAGGTAATTTATTTTTAGCATTACAATCGGTGTTTGAGGCACAAATTTTCAAATAAGTGTTAAAAACTAAATAAAGGATATTTGTAAAAAACTAGGGACTTCAAAAACATTTTAATAGCATTTTCCCATAAACAATACCTAAACGGTTTGGTAGAGAGTTATGAATCACCCTATATAACGATGTTGAGATGTTACATAGTTTATCTATAGTAATAGCAAAACGGGAGTGCAGATGGAGGCCAGGTCAAGTCCCCTCGCTTGTCCTCGAACTACCTGGCCTCCATCGGCACTCCCGTTTTGCTATTACTATAGGAACTATTACGCAAATTAATGCCTCTGGTTGTTAACTGAAATCTCTGAAACTACTACGGTCAGCTGATTAAACGGATGTTAAGCTATTGAAGATTACTCGAAGTCAGCTGATGTTACAACGACGTGCATGTACACATTAATATTAACTGTGCTGAATTAGACGGCTTAATCACTTAGATACGCTTAGGTAAGTTCAATGCAGATCAATGGTGGTAACATTATTGTGTTGGTGGAGAGATAAATATTAGCTTAACTGTTTTGCTTAAGTCAAGTTTGTAAACAAAGTCTAACAACTAAAAAAATATTCATTTTAGCTTTAAATTAAAAATAAAATGTCATATGATATTCTCAAACGTGAAATTTATAAACTAAAATTTTCCAAACTGTTTTCGTACAGTGTCATGGGTTTAAAAAAAGGTTTGTTACATTTAATATAGAATGATATTTAACACAATAAGACAATGTAAAACTTTCAACTATTTTGTTGTTTAATTATGAGAGGTTATTTATGATAACAAATATAAAAACCTAACTTTGACACATTGAAAATGTCTTGACTATGACTGTAAAAGTACAATTAAATCATACAAGTAAATTAAATAAACTAAGACATAATATTTTGTACAAGTTTCTAGTTTAAACAAAATTTAAAGTTATAAGAAACTGTATTAAATTAGAAACGATGCTCAATAACTATGATGATTCGATGATTTTATTGTTTTTATGTTTTAGTATAAGTTGATGATTTTTTTTTATTTTGTGGCGATGTATACGTTGATAATTTGATTTGTTGCGGTGTTGGAATATACGTTGATGATTTGATTTATTCTGGTGGTTTGATCATTTGATTTGTTGTGACTATCAAGTATGAGTTGATGATTTGATTTGTTGTTGTGGTTTAGTGTTCGTTGATGATTTTATTTGTTGTGTTGGTGATTTGTTATTCCTTTTATTACATCTTAAACGTTATGTTAAATTTGTTATTTCACTTACAACAAAGAAATCCATTATACCATGTTAAATTAAAATTTGGATTTCTGCCTTTATTGGAAAATATATTAATTTTATTTTTATTGCAAATAATTTAAATTATCAAAGGAATACGTTTTTCAGAGTGATTTATCTGACGGTTCAATGAAGCACGCGAACATATTAAAGTAATAAATTAAATTAAATGTCAAGACTTGCAATTAATTCTATCGGAAACAGATTTATATTTATTACTTTCCCTGTTGAGAAAGCCTTGTAAATGTGCTAGCTAAAAACATTAATATTACCATAAAATGAGATAACAGGCGATAAATAATAAGCATTACTGAGTATTTCCTGTTTTATTAAACCCCAAAATATATATATTAAACAGTTTATTAGAACTAATAATAATTAAAATAGTTAAAGAAGTAAAATTGACAAAGTAAAGACTAAACGTTGCTATGGAAACAAAACAATATACAATAATTTATAAAGTAAGTATTAATTTACAAAAACAATGTTTCAGCTTGGATTAGAAATTAAAAACGTTACTATAATTTGCAATCTAGCAGTTAGTCATGTATTTGGATGGTTTAAAACAATTACTGATGTTATACAGCATCAGTTTATTACGAATTAAAAATTTTACCGAAGAATTACAAAGATTGCCGATTTGAAACATGCTCTTTACAAAAGTGTCCATAAGAATGTATATTAAATATAAAAATAAAATGTAACTTATATTAGATATAAAATATCCTTGTAGTAGTAGGCCTACTCAAATTTAAAACTAAAATTTATAAAATATATAAATTATTGTTGCTAAAATAACCAAACAATTTTAGCAACTAACTTAATTAAGCTTATTTTATGAAAATTTTTATTGTTTCTTTAGATCCTGATTTTAGACATATATATAATAATAATAATTTAATAAATTTAATAACAATGCTATATTTATCTTTCAAAGTATACAAACAGTTACACAAGCATTGAATGGCACTGGTCATTTTGACCGTCGGCCAGGTAGGTAGCATCTAAAATTACAGTAATTTATAATAATTTTACATAGTAATTAACTCTACGAACTATACATGCCAACACACACACACACACTCTCACAGACACACATATAAATTACAGAGAGCAGAAAATCTAACTTACATCAATTTACATTTAGCACAATACTTAATTTTTGACTAGGTTTATTTTTTGCAATAATTTATAATAATTTTATACAATCTTATCTTCTAAAGCGAGAGATAATTGTCTGTCTGCTAAATGGATCTGGAATCTCCGTCTAAGGATTTTGATTTTTTGATTTTATATGGGGCTTTTGGCCACGAGAAATCGATTGAAAATGGTCACCAGTCTGGGAAAATTCGTTTTCTACGTCTTTTTATTAAATTAAAAAGTGAAATTTGTCCATTTTAAACAATACAAAGCACAGCTGATGCAAATGTTTTCAATGTCATTACAATAATCATCTGTTTTCTTTTAAACTGTATTTTATTAGAGGTAAGCCTAATGTTGTATCTATTTATAGTTACCATGGCAACGAATACTTCTGCTAAATAAACATACCCTTTATTTAGTTGTTTAATGTTATAGGCCTAACCTAAACGATGTTCACGGAAATTTGCAATAATAGTTATTGACGTGAGCGAACTAGGCCCTAGGCCTAAATCGATATTGAAATATTAAACTTTAATTTAGGCCTGACTTATTTCTGAGGCATAGCGTTGAGATTATGGTTAATCCTTTAAACTGTATTTTTATTACAGGTAAGCCTAATGTTGTAAATACCCTTTATTTAGTTGTTTAATGTTATAGGCCTAACCTCAAAACTCAATAATCCAATATTTATTATTGAAATCATAGCCCTGCTTATAATCGAGCTTTAGCTCGGTCTCCTGGTACTAATTATTAATACTAGAGACCTTACATTCCAATACACACGCACACACAAATATCGGAGAGGGCTAATATGAAAACCTGACATAACACAAATAAAACATTAATCAACAAACAAACATCTGCTATCACTAATCACTAAACAAAATTCACGCACAGATGGTGGCCCACACATTTAAATACATAATACACCTAAACATGCATAAATAAATAAATATCATATTCTTATCTATATCTCTCTCCAAGTAATCATTCTCATTGCCATCATTCGTACAACTGAAGTGGCCTAAACAAGTATGTACTTAATACCCCTAAACATATACATAAATAATTTTGTTATTATTTTTAAATTTGATTAAGTAATTTTCAACAAAGAAGATTATAGACATATTTTATTTTCCACTTTTGGGTTAGTGGTAACAATTGCTTTAATCATATTTGTGGTCACCTAAATCCACGCAATACCATGCAACGTACTCATGTGTTCACAACGAGCTATTGTTTGCAGTTTCCCATCTTTTATTAAGTAACAAAGAAGGATTTAGAAGCTATATGGTTTCCATGGTTACACGCTTAATGTTTTTGAAAATACTATGAAAGATCTTTTTATTATAGATCATGTATCTTTCGTTAGTTTTATACCACCAAAATCTTTCTCAGTGGATTTTCAAAAATACAGTTTTAATTAACAACGAATATTTTACCATTTCAAAATCGAATGGAAAAACTTAATTGATTTTAAAAAACTTTAAATTTTAGAAGTGTAAGTTTGCAGTTACGTACTTTTTATAACTAAAATATAAAACTTAAAATATTATAAAACAACACAAATGAAATCGCATACAGTTTTTCCTACATTCCTTACATTATGGTATCTATCTGAAAATATATTTAAATATATTTAATTAATTAATTATTAGTTCAAGTGTAACAACAATTGAGAATTGATGCGTTATAAGCCTTCCATGGTAACCAGAAAAATTATTTTCACAATCTTTATTTATAAAATCCAAATACCACTGACCGACTCACTCATCACGAAATCTCAAAAACCAGAGAACGGATTGGAATGAAATTTAGTATGTAGCTTCCACTAGGGCTGTTGCTGCTGGCTAAAAAAGGTTTTCAAAAAAAAATCGAAATTTTAGTTGGGTTTGGGGTTTCAAAGTTATTAAAAATTCCCATAAGAAATACATGATATTATAATATATTTATTGATATGTTATTTTTGTTACTATACATTTAAATTTGATTTGTCTATACTTGCAAAGCCGGATCGGGCCAGGTAGTGTTATTATATAATTTTATGTTTCGTTAAAAATATGACTTTTACTGAATATTTATTTATAATTACTATATTACTTAAACTAATTAGTTTATTATTTATTTTATTTAATAATACGTATATTAAATCTATAGGCTATATTAACCCATATCAGACAATGTAGGCCTACATCCTTGGATCAAGAATGTATAAAAAAAACTAACATCCTACCTATATCCTTAAGATATCTAATTCAGTAAAGAAACTAAAATAAACGGTATCAGTTAACTGACACAAACTTTCTCCCAACTTACTGTAGTCAAAATAATATTGTTTTCAATCATTTTATTTATTAATTTTTAGAACAAAACAAAAAATAATATTCTACCTACGTCAATCGTATAAAAAAATTATTATCCAAGGTGGGATTTGATCGCGCGACCTTTGAATTACTGGCCGTGATCGCTACCATGGTGCTACCCCGTGCGGCCGCCGCCGCGATGCTAGATTGACAACATAAACTTGTTTATGTTTAAACATTTCCCCATAATTATAAAACGCCGAAGTTTTGATAAAAGCGGGTGGTGTCATTTTGTTTGGCATCTTAAGCACTATAAATACTGAAAATTTGATCAAAATCGTTAGAGCCGTTTTTGAGAAATTTGCTTTTTTGTCGTTTTTTATGGGTTTTTAGGGGTAAATTACCCTTAAAAATTAAAAATTCCAAAAAATAAAAAACGCCTGGAGATATTAGGGTTTAGTACCTACATACCAAATTTCATGAAAATCGAACCAATAGTGTCCTCTCTGGTCGTGTATACATACTGACAGACTGACAGACAGACACCACTCTAAAAACACTTTTTTGGGTTCAGGGAGCACCAAAACAAAAAATTCCACTAAAAATATTTTTGGGTTCATTGAGCACCAACACAGATAATTGCACTAAACCATTTCTTGGGGTTTTGGGAGCACCAAAACAGATAATTCAACTGAAAATTTAAATTCAAACATTTTTACGAAAACAATACTTTCTCCATATACTACGTATAGGGTGGAGAAAGTAAAAATCAATGAAAGTTGAAGTAATACGTAGATTAACGTTAGCTTAGACTATCTTACAAGAAAACACCCACAAATTATTACCCTCACTACGCACTCCTATAACTCTGCCCTCCTAAGGAAAAATGCAGTATCTGCAAAAACATAAAACTGAGTAAAATTGTGTTAAAGGTTTTTTTTCAAAGCCTGACTAAGTATAAGGTATAACCACCATATTTTTTCATTTTCAATGAAAAATTACTTCAAAGAACCATTTTACACCTTAAAACATATTATTTTCCCTCCAAACACACCAAGAACGCACATACTGCTTTTACTATTACAAATATCAATAAGGAATCCTAAGCAAAAAGGCAGCAAGTGCACATACTACTCTTTTGCTTAGCAAATAAATATATTTATCACCCTATTAAGGCAGTATGTACATGTATATTTTGTATTATTATTTTATAGTTGTTGCTTCTTTAAAGTTATGCAATTGATATTTGTTGGCAATAATTAATAACAAACTGATTAAAATTTTTTTAAATTTAATTTAAAATGAAAAACAGATCATATTTAGAAATGACGATATGGATCAGAGTTCCTGTCACAAATTTGTTAGTCACTACCGCACACTAAACACTACACAACATGTATATTATTAATGGAATAATAAATCGTAAGTGTTTGATCAAATGTGACTTTTTTTAGAACACTGGCAGGTTCTCCCAAAACTCTCTTCTACTATCAGGTAACACAGACTGCAAATTAACCAAAAGGCTGTCTCTTTTATGTTTTTTAAATCCAGCTGGTTTTTCCAGTTGCTTTGGATCCGGCATTTTCGTCTAATGCATTTCTTTTTCAGGAAGTCCAACACTTTGTATTCCTTATCCTCATAATCTGTTTTGTATTCTAATACAAACAGGCCTCTGATGGCTTTCACTTCCACTATGTCTTTGAGGTAAGGTCGGTCCGTAGTAACTTTTAATTTTGGTTGGGAGGAACAGTCTTGATAAATGAAAAAGTAGCTGAAATGCATTTTCTGGACCTCAACTTATCCAGAATTGGCATTACTAACGGCACTGACAAAATCATCAAAGTCATAGGTTTTTCTTTGTTTTTTCAAAGACAGTTCGACTTGGTGATGGAAACTATCTGCGCTCATAAAAGAATGCCCGGGGTCGAAGTATATAAATCGAATTTCTTCAGCACTCAGTAGTCTATTGCAATTCCCTGCATAAAAAAGAAATGAGAAGAGACACAGTTCTTATTTTGAGCAGAACAGTTGTCAAGCCATATGATGAAATGTTTTATATCTCTATTCTTTCTTAGAAAATAATAAAAGCACTTAATATGTTACAACATAATTTATTATCTTATATCTATATATATATATATACATATATAGATATAAAGGATATATATAGATATATACAAAGGAAAGACCTCAGGTTAAATTTTACAATAGTATTTATTGTCCCTTGTGTTATTGTATAGCTCCTGTTTCATCTCACATTTAATGTCACTAATCTGTTGGGTCTGGTTGCTAAGTTGTTCTTTCACATCTTTGGATTGTTGCTGTAAGCCTAAGCTAATCTGTTGGGTCTGGTTGCTAAGTTGTTCTTTCACATCTTTGGATTGTTGCTGTAAGCCTAAGCTAAGCTGTTGCATCAACAGGTTTAACCATGCCGGTAGTCCTTCCTCTATTTTTGATGTAAATGTCGTATCGATTTCCTTATACGATGTAGCATTTTCGTCATATGTTCTTGCCTCCACAGTTTGTACTACCCCTTTCCGGCTCCTTGTCGCCTAGTAAAAACGCGATAGGCCCTGACTCTTCTTCACCATCTATACGTTCCCCAATGAACACGTCTTCTCTCTGGCAGTCTATTTCCTCTTGGATTTGCCGCTCCTCCCTTGCTTGGATCGCCCTTTTCTTGCTCGTTGCCCGCATTCACGGTTTCGCGATGTCTAGAAATAGTTATATTTGGCAAGTCATATGATTCGCGAGCTTTTGTGGTTCTGTGTACCCGCTTTCTTAAGTTATAACATTTGTCTCGCTCCATGATTGGTTAAACTATTTATTGAAAAGACGGAAATTAAATTTAAAGTGTTTATCAAACAAGTTTTGATAATATATAAATTTTAATTTAAATTAGACAAAAATTATTTCCTTTTGGATGAAGCTCCACGTTGGGCGACATTTACAACATAATTTATTATATTATATCTATATATATAAAAAGGAAAGACCTCAGGTTAAATTTTACAATAGTATTTATTGTCCCTTTTGTTATTATATAATATAAAGAATCAAATTGAATATTTATTTGAAAACAAAATTAATTATAGAAGTATAGAAAACTCCTTGGGTTAGAATAACAAAATTAATTTAACAATATCCCAAGCTACTGAACTTTAATTTATAAGCAGAAACGCGGAATGAGCTCATTTAGAGAAAATCGGGAATTTATCTCGGGTAGGTAATCGTGCCGGTTCATCCAAATAGGAAGTATTATTTTCCTTTTATTTCATTAATAAGATAAATTAACAAGAATATTCATAAAGTGAGAAAAACTATGTACATAACATAAAACATAAACATATAATCTTAGTTCATAAAGTCTCAAAGAAAAATTTAATTCATGCATAAAATATTCTTCGTCAAAAGGGAAATACAAATTAATTATTTGAAATTCGAAATGTCTATATGCACTTAATAAAAGTCTCCGTTCATTTATTCGATGTAGTAAAATAACGGTATTTGTATGGTTTGTTTATTTAACTCATGGGTAATAGAAAACTTTTTTTATTAATTAATCTTATATCCTTTTATATTATACTGAGGGAAATATAATTTAATGTTTGTTTATTCAAGTCATATTTATATATTAGAATTAACACTTGTTTTTAAAATGTGATAATTCTACATAAAAATATGGAACACATAAAAGTATGGTTAGATCTCACCTATTTTCTAGAGGATAGTTTCTGAGTAATTATTTTATCTATTGTTATTTCCGTTAACCTTTTTTTTACTTCTGGTTTGTTCCTTTTTACAAAGTTGAATAATTTTCTAATGTTCTTTTTCTTGCCATCTCTTCTCTTAGAATTATTTTATAAAAATTATTTCACCCTGACTTTCTATCTATATTATTTTCTTCCTTTTCAAAAAAAAATCTGTTTGTTGGACATCTGGCAGTTCCACTAAATGAAGAACATCTGTTTTTGTATACTGCACTTTCTATTGCATTAATTTATTTCTTTTGCTGATTCCATTTTATTTCACAGTATTTTTGGTTCTGGCCACATTAGGCCAAATCCTTATTTGGTTGAAATATTGGAAAATTTCAATGTCCTCTTTGTTTCGTTCAAAAATCGCCTCATGCCACAACACAGCATGTGGCTTTATATTTGGATTCTTTCCAACTAAAGCGAATGTTTCATGGTAAACCATCAACCTAGGAGTGAACAACACTGCTTTGAACATGTCAATTCTGGGTAAAATTATGACTTTTTGAAGGTCTGCAGACACTACTAGTGTATTTTCATCTTCAATAATTGCCATAAATTCATCATCAGGCTTTGAAAATTTGTCGTACAGTTCACGAGACTTAATGACTTTGTTGTTGTGTTCTGTCCAAGATTTGCATACATTACTGTCATTATTCAAGTTATATTTGTCATGATCATGGATTTGAAATAGGTAGATACTCACATTTTCAATGGTAGTTTTGGAGGTTAAAACTTGGTTACAACTACTTTCTTCTGATTTCTTCGCTGCTTTACATTCATTACTGTGCATAATAATATCTATTCGTCTTTCAAACTTTTTACCACATTTAATACACAGCACCATTTTCCTTAAAATCACTTAAACTAAATAAAGTATTGATAACATCATAATATACAAACAATAAATTGTTAAAACAAACCTATAATGGTTCTAATCAACGAAAACAACAAACCAAAAGCTGTTAGTTATTTACTGCTACTTACTGCAACAGGTATGCCAAAATTACTAAGCTACAAGGCAGTATGTGCTAAATTCTAAGCGCAAGAGCAGTATCTACTGTGAAGATACTGCTTTTTCATCACTCCGTACCGAAAGTAGCTACTTTCGATGTCAGCTG
>JAGFPH010003526.1:20278-59830 GCA_018207615.1 Philaenus spumarius
TGGTGAAAAATAAAAGATATTGTACTTTATTATGTACAGTTAGAGACCCGGATTATAATAGAAAAATAAATGTATAGTTGCACAAGTATAAAATGTGTTACGACAAAGAACTACATTTATACTATATAACCTATTGATAGATACAAACTAATCATACAATCTGAAGAATGCAATTCTTGTGAACTTTTTGAATCTACAATATAAAGTGGTTTCCAACAAGTGTATACCTTGTCAACATTACACATGATATTATTACTACAATTCAATAATTGTTTCTCTAAGCGACATAAATGATCTACAACATTCTTGGCTACCAATGTGAAACAGAATGCAATTAATTGTGGAATACCACTGAGGGGCCATTTAATATTCACTCAATCAGAGAATTCCAAGGGTGTTTAACTCGTGTGGAATGTTGTTGTACCTAATTAAATTACTACAAACAATTTTAGTTTAGCTGCAAAACTTGTTCATTTCAGGTTTGAGTTTCCTTTGTTCTCTGTCGAAATACAATCTTAATCTTAAAACAACAATCTTTGATATTGTAAATCTGCAATTTTTCTTTTACCGGCCACTTAAACGACTTTAATGAAATAAAAAACAGAAATGTAAACTCAAAAACAAAATACGTACTTAAAAGAATTAAAATGTAATTATCACAAGTAAGCAGAAACTGACTTGAAACGAATCACTAAACTAGTATTGGAGTATGTTTGTGATTTAAAGTTGAAAGATCAAAACTAGTCAGCTTGAATAATCTGCTGACTAGTTAAAACAAAATGTCAACGTGAAGCTAACTATCAAGGTAGATTTTATTTCTAAATTTGGCTAATATATGGGATTAGAAATTTAAGGGGATTCCCTAAAATTACAATTTTCATTCTTTAGTTTATAAGGTTTAAGAAAAACATAACATATGCCACAAAAGTTCTTTATACCAGTGTAAAAATGTTATTAAAAGCAATGCGCGCAGCTACTTTTGGTTGAGTTGAACTTCTTTATGTTTGCTATTTGGACTAAAAAGATTTTTTTTTTTTTAAGTAGTAGTTGCAAAAAAGGACAACAATGTTTATTATTAGGCTTTAAATGCCTCCAATATGTAAGTAAAACATATCTTGACTACAGATACTGGTTGTGAAAGTTATTCCCATCTGTGACTGCTAAAATAACTTTTGGAATCTTTAAACTCGATTTCCCGCAACTTTCCTATATTGATATTTTTTACACAAAAGTTCTTATAACTTTTTACCTGCTAAAGCTACAGTGATGACATTTTTACCACATCTTTAGTAGCTTATAATGCAACTTTTTGGGTATTTTTATTAATCTAGGACAAATACATGAGTTTTTTTTAATGTGTAAATCACAAATTTGTTATTTATATATATATATATATTTTTTTTGTAAGGTCATAACTACTAAACTTTTAATGGTAAGAATATGACTATTCCCAAAAGTTAGTGCTTTTTATATACTTTAAAACATGATATCAAACGGCCAAGTTATTTCAGTAGTAAAAAAGTTATAATAGATTTTAAGAAACATATTTTTTGCCTAAAAAAAAGGTATGTAAAATTATTTTTTTGCCAATTTCTATAAGTGTAAACAATTTGTTAGGTTCTAATGGATGTAAAAAATGGTTCATAATTAAAAAAGGCGTATTATAGAAAACCATTATTTTCAATAGGGAATCCCCTTAATAGTAACTAGTTTGTACTATAATGTTGTTTTATAAGTTTAAATAAAAATAATATGATGTGCAAACCATTTTATGTGTAATTTAACCTAAAAGTGGCAAACGACAACTCTGTTTGGTTTAATAAAAAAAAAATGTGGATATATATTAATTTTACTAAAAATAAAATAGGTCAGCAAAAACAAATTATGCAAATTTTGATAAACAAGCATTAGTTAAGAGCATGTTGGATAGAAGAATTTTGAATTGAACCTGAAATTGAGGTAAATGAACTAGCTGCTTAGGAGGAACTCAGAAACTGCCCTAAACAGATTATCTACAAACAGATATTAAAACCAATTTGGACATATGGAATCCAACTTGGGGCTGTTCTACAAAAACAAACTTAAAATAATACACAGATTCCAGAATATAGTCCTGCGGAGTGAAGCTGATGCACTATGCCATGGTTCATCCGAAACGGCAGTCTATATCGTGATCTTAAAATTAACACTGTCACAGAAGAAATTAAAAGATTTGCCGGGAAAAATAAATGCATTCTTCAGCACGAAAGTTCTAAGTTGAGGAATTGTACCAAATAAAAAGAGCGAAACCTTTTGAAATGGTTCAATTTTGAATTTGCGAACTTTATGTTATTTATCTGTAGGCTATCGGACGATTTTGCTCCAACAATCTGTGATTTTATTATTATACTAGTAAGGCCCCTTGAAAAATCACAAGCAGATTTATTAGATACACATCAAAAATACATAATTTTAATTACAACGATTATACAACTGTAGGCTTATTTGTAAAAAAAAGGTATTTATATATGCCATTATATATTTAAATAAAGATAAAAACATTACCTTTTAATAGCTTTTTGTTTCATATTGATATATCAAATGATTTAGAAGTTAATAATGTTATAATGAAGAAATTAATAACTGAATATGTTATACGAAGATGTACGAATGTATCCAAAGTTAAACGAATTCTTCTTTAAATTTGTATAAATGAATATATAGATGACAAAAGGTTGTATTTATATCCATTTTGTAACATCAAAGCAAATCTTATAGCATATTATAGCATACATTAGTTCTACAGTTCGTATTTATCAACTTAACAAGAAATTATAGTGATTGAAGTTGTAAACATAACCCCAAAGTGTAATCTACGCTGGTTTTTGTTTAAGAATTACATGAACAGATGATGGGTGAAATCAGCTGTTATATTATATGTTACTCACGTACGTACGGACATACACACGATTTTATCGGAGTTGATGTACATTACTAGAAAGGCCTTGAGCTTAGTAGTAATTTAGTTGAACAAAAAAGTACAAATCTAAAATAAAATAATTTGACCACGCAGCTGAACCGCTGACGTGAGTTGAGCAAATTTCCAAAATTTTATAGGACTATGTTTTAGGGTTTCAACCAATTATTTGGGAAATATGTCTATTCACGACGGTGCTGAATAGATGCAAAATGGTTCACACGTCATTCCGCATGTTGTGATTATCTTCAATACACAATGCATTGCGTGCTTCGCACGCCATTCCGCATATTTGGGGTATCTTCAATAAACAATGCATCTTCAACCCCCGTATTGGGACCAAGCGACGTATACAACCAACATGTGTACCAAATTTGAACCAAATCGGACTTAAATCACGGCCGCTAGAGTGCGAACACATATATACATAATATACAGGGTGTATCAGAGCGGGTGGCCGGCTTGTATAGCATTGAAACGAGTATAGTTAGACATTTAGTTTAAACTGATAACCCCTTGTTTCGACCCCAAGGAATTCAGGAAAAATATTTTCAACCCTCTAAAATGCCCCAAAAGGGCATTTTTTGGGGGTGGGGGTTGTTTTTTGGGAAATTTTCAAATGTAAAGGTACGTCGTGTTGTACCTCGTTTTAAAGGTCTCTGTACACAGTTCATTAAAAAAAAAATGTTTTATTTATCTTGCACCGTCAATACTGGGTGGCCCGAAACATCATAAAAACTTAAGTTTATATATCTTTTTACATCTGACATAAACAATTTTTTTAACAGCTACAATTTTTTAAGTACATTGACAAAGATGTGACCTTTCAAACAATACCTAATTTTGGTATTTTTTCTCACATTTTTAGCTTGTTTCAAAACTAACAACTTTTAAAAGTTTAAAAAGTCAATATCTCAAAATTTTCAAATTGCAATTTGGGTCATCTTCTAAACCTTCTTCTAAAAATTGTAAATTTTGAAACCTGCTAAAAATGTGAGAAAACCTACCAAAATTAGGTATTGTTTGAAAGGTCACATCTTTGTCAATGTACTTTAAAAATTGTAGCTGTTAAAAAAAATGTTCTTGTCAGATATAAAAAGATATGTAAACTTAAGTTTTTATGATGTTTCGGGCCACCTGTATTGGCGGTGCAAGGTAAATGAAAAAAAATTTGTTTTAATGATCAGTGTACCGAGACCTTTAAAATGAGGACACGACCTACCTTTACATTTTAAAATTTCCCAAAAACCAACCCCCACCCTCAAAAAATACCCTTTTGGGGCATTTTAGAGGGTTGAAAACATTTTTCCTGAATTCCTTTGGGTCGAAATAGGGGGTTATCAGTTTAAACTAAATGTCTAAATATTCTCGTTTCAATGCTATACAAGCCGGCCACCCGCTCTGATACACCCTGTGTATGATTTTTAATGACACCCCAAAACTTGTTCTGGAGACCATGATCGGTGCTCATTTGCTACTCCCGACCTTGGGTCTTACCATAAGGGCCGCTGCAGTAGCTCATTTTTCCTATGGAAATTCGCTAATAATTGTATTGTTAAGTTTTGATTTTAATCAGTATTGTTTTATTTTTTGTAAGGTTATATTCTCGAACCTCAGATTTTCACAAATTCTATGCTTAAAAATAAAAATTTTACCTAATCTATTTTCAACGAGCGTATGTTGTTCCTTAAAAATTTACCTCGAAATTTTTTTATTTTTATCTTTAGTAGTATATGCTCTAGATTGATTTTATGTCAGTAAGGAGAGAGGGTGACCAATTATAAAACAGAAAAATACAGTAATTTCTACAATTACGTTACAAACTAGTCCATATTCAGAAAGCTTACCTCAGAACTATATACCTCCATATAGCAAGGGTCAGCGTCAAACAGATAGAGATGGTGTGAAGAACTTGCGAGAAGTGCATGTGAAAGAGTATAAAGACGGCCCCACTGTAAGAGTAGTCTACAGAGTCCGGGAGCAGGAGGTACATGTAGCAAGCGAAAGGTATGTACTCCAACATCACCAGCATGTCGGCGACCGCGATGCCGGTGAGGATCCTATTGATAGGAGCTGTGGTCAGGTCCTTTCTCGTCAACACGACAATGTTCAGAACGTTAGCGATGCTTCCGAACAAACACACGATTAAACTCAGGTACCCGTGGACCTGTCTATAACTGGTGACTATCTCCTTCACCTGGCCTTCGCAGTATAACCGCGGGTTGTCCGCAGCAGTGGTGGTGTTTAGGTTATAACTTCTACTTATGTTTAGGTAAAACTCAAGGTCGTCTTCGGTTATGTTGAACAGATGGAGTAAATGCTCTCTGGAGCCGTCCATCTTGCCTTGCAGTATCGCAACGGTCTGGCTTTGGTATTTTAAGTATTCGTAACTTTTTTGGAAATGTTTGATCAGTCGAATCACAGACTCTTTTAACATTTGAAAAACTATTCGAAAAAACTAAAACAACAAGTTACATAATTTGTTTAGTTTTTTTAACGAACTCATAATTTACTAAGTTGGTAATATTTAGTTTACATTTTTTCTAGTATTACATAATCAAGTATCAAAAATTAATATTTGAATATATACTCTTAAAGGAAAATAACCTCTCATAGTAAAGCTATGATATTTATAAAGATAAAATAATTGAATACAACATTGATTCACAGAATATTTCTTTAACGGAACGTACTATGCCTATCTTATTATACGTCTGTTCTTTTTTTATAGATTGTTTACAAATATTTCTAACACAAACAACATCTTTTCATGTCCATTAAAAAACTAGATATAAAAATTACAATCACATCCACTTTAACAATTTAAAAAAGTACTTATAAACATCGAACATAGAACCATAGTTACAGTGGGCTAACGTTACGGAGTAGTGACACAATTTTATACAGTTTTTCTTTTTACCACAGAATCAAATACACTGAAGACGTGTTTCACAGTACGTTTTCCTTTTGCTTCGCAAATAAAATAAAATACATTTGTATCGTCTGTCCAAACAAAGAAAAAAATCACACGCTTTTCAAAGCACAGCGAACTTTGGACGTAGTCAAGAAGCGAACTCAGTGCCACCTGTAACATAACAAATATGTGTTAGTTCATTTACATATGTGTACAATATGGTTGACATTGAATAGTATTTGTTTACACATCAGTTCTGCGTGTGTAATAACGGGTGTTTCAAAACTAATATCGGTGTTTTAATAATTTATAGTACTTATTACATTTTCTATACTAATATTATAAAGACGTAAAATTTGTGTGTTTGTTTGTTTGTATGTAAGAGGCAACCTCCGGAACTACTGAAACGATTGAAAAAATGGTTTTGTTAATAAAATGCTGAACTATTCCTGAGTAACATAGGCTATAAATTCATTTTGATAAAAACGTTTTTATTTAAATATTTGTAAATTTAGCAGGAAAAAATCTTATGTTAGGCCTAGACTGATGAATCATCACATGTGATTAAATTTATTACCATAGCAACCAATTGAATAAAATAACAGACAAAACTGTTGTTTGCTCTAATGTTTCCATAACAGATGATTTCAAACTTCAATTATTTAAATTTCTAACTTTTAGGTTAGGTTTTTATTAACGTGTAGAACTGAGCCTTGATGGTTATTTTTAAATTTATTATTATAACTGCTGTTGTTAAATATAAGAAATAATATGATTTGAACATTTTATATTATTTACCATCTTAGCTATGGGGTTATTATGAATAATATTATAAAGAGGTAAAATTTGTTTGTTTATTTATTTTTTTGTATATAGGGGGGGGGGGGGGAGGTAATCTCTGGAACTACTGAACAGATTGAAAAAAATAGTTTTACTAATAAAAAGCTACGCTATCCCTGAGTAAAATAGGCTAGAATTAATTTTGATTTAAGGGTATAAAGAACCCCTAAACTAATAAATATTAATTGTTATACTTTCTTTAAAGCTAGAGAGTTTTGTACATTTAATTCATACAAGATACATAGACAAATTAAACTAGATTTGCATTTGGTCGCATGCTGCTAAGGGGTGAAAATGTGATAACAACCCCTAAAACAATAAAAATTAAATTTTTATATTTTTACTTAAAGTTATTGAGTTGAAAATTTGTATATTTATTTCTAACAACATACATAGAAAAAGTATCATAGATTGATATTTTGTCGCGTGCTGCTAAGGGGTGCTACTAAGGGGTAGTAAAAATGTTTTGGGTAAAAGAAACAAACAAACAAATTTTACCTCTTTATAATATTAGTATCGATTTTCTTTACTAATTTAGTCATTTTACTTTCTCACTATACTATAGTATAGAGAAAGTATAGTGATCGCAAAAAAATATCGATGTTGAGATGTTTGTGGAAATATCCGTTTTGGGACCCCCTGAGTCCAAAAAAGTGTCTGTATGTCTGTATGTCTGTATGTATGTCTGTATGTATGTCTGTATGTATACAAAGCTAGAGAGAAAACTATTCGATCGATTTCAACCAAATTTGCACCAGACATGTCAAGTAGGCCTGTATAGATGCACGAAAAAGGGTTTTGAAAATGTTTGGAAGACAACCCCCTTTTTGGCCAAACAACCCCCAAAAAATCATTTATTATTTTTTTATAAAAAAAACGGCTCTAACGATTTTGATAAAATTTGGCTTATTTGTAGCCTTTAATGTGCCCTACCATATGCAAAAAAACCGCGTCTTTCTAAAAATTCTCGTTTATCTAATAATAATAACTTATTTTTGGGGGTTGTTTGGCCATAAAGGGGGTTGTTTTTCAAATTTTTTCTACGTGCATCTATAAAGACCTAATTGACGTGTTTGGTGCAAATTTGTTCGAAATCGAACGAATAGTTTTCTCTCTAGATAACAATAATACTATTTATTAGTTAATCTCCAACTTTAATAAAAATCACCTCTCCTACCCCTCCCTACAAGTCACAGTGAATCTGTTTAATAATTTAAATATGTTTGTGAGAAAGTAAGTGCGAGTTCCTGGTACCGCTTATTTAATCATACTCATAACTGTTATTACTAGCAATGTTATAAGTACTGTTTAGGCCACTCAAACCTAACACATATGTAATAGGACTTTATTTTTAAATAAATGTATATAGGATCAAATTTTTTAAATATTTATTACATTAAATTAATAATATAACACAATCTACAGTTTAAAATGTATTATAGTTAAGCTACAATACTTATTGGAGGCAATTACCAACAATGCAACTAATGCAATTAATATTTCCATTTCGAATTTTAAAATGGATACTTTCGCAAAGATATAAGCTTAAAACTAAAAAATCTCCCAGATATTGCAACTTTGTTTTAGTAAGAACGATTATTTATTGAACCCACGATGACTTAAATATAAAATAGTTTACCAAAGAAGACCGGACTTAAGAATTAATTAATTCTAATAATTTATAAATATTCATAAATTAAATCAATTTTATTAGACTATACATCAGCGTCTTTTATGTTTGCGTTTCTTCGCCGTGCCTCGTAAATATGCAAGAGCACGTCCAGATGGAATCAACAACTACCAAACCCGAGTTTAATTAATTCAAACGCAGCCAGACCAGAATTTAACGTTTATGTTCAACGTTTATTGGCCAACACGTCTGCGGACGTGCTTAAAATAATGATTCGCCGAAAGTGTCAAAATATATAAACAGTTTTGTAATTTATAACTCGTGGATGTTTGTTTAAACCAAACAAACAAACTTTAAAATGTTCTATACTGATGTTGATATCTAAAGTCCCCATTATTTATCAGTCATTTATACATAAAACTAGCTGACCCGTACGGCGTTGCCCGTGGTGGTTGGTATTTTCAGTCTTTTTAACGTAATTGTATTCTTTTTAAGTGTTCAGTCAGTCAGTGGTATTTGGCTTATATATATATATATATATATATATATATATATATAGATCTTAAATAATAAAAGCACTATTGTCATAATAATAAAACATCTGAAATTATGATTTTAGTAACTTTGATCCCCCCAAACCCCTCCTAAAATTTCGAAATTTTTCATACCCTTTCTTAGTGAGCACCTATGGCCCTAGAGGAAGCTACATACCAAATTTCATTCCAATCCGTTCGGTAGTTTTGAAGAAATCGATTTTTAATAACTTTGATTCCCCCAAACCCCCCTAAAATTTCGAATTTTTCAAACCCTTTCTTAGTGAGCACCTATGGCCCTAGAGGAAGCTACATACCAAATTTCATTTCAATCCGTTAGGTAGTTTTTGAGAAATCGTGATGAGTGAGTCAGTGGTATTTCGCTTTTATATATATAGATAGATAATAAACCCTAAGTGCTTTTTGTCAGTTTGTATGTACGTTTGTGCAAGCTAATATCCAAAATGGCTGGAATAATTCGGATGCAGTTTTCAGCGGCGTATTGAGGTACTCTTGGGCCAACATTTAGTGTTTGTTTTATTTAAAATGGTTTACAAATACAAAAATATGTTAGTTTTAAAATGCGTCTAGCTCGCATGTGTTAACTGACGGCGCAGTGTATACAAAACCAACAATGACAGTGTGTATCAACATTGCATACACGCGCCTGGAAGTCATAGGGAAGCATTAAGGGTCGGCTCTAGTAAAACAGAAAGCAACCTGCGGACATTGCTCATCCTAAATCCATTTAAAACCAGCAATTATTCAAATAACGTTTTTTAAAAAATACCAAACTCTTGGGGACAAAATTCTTCAGGCGAATGGCTTGGTAGTTTTTCGCTATAACTAATAGTGACATCATAAAAAAATATTAAAAATCAATGTTTTAAATTGTTAATAAATATTAAACAAAATATTTTTCTTAATTTTTAAAAAGCCATTTGCATGCATATTGACCGTAGCTTTAAAATCACTTATCGTTTATAATTTTCCGATCAAAAATAAAGGAAAAATTTGTAATTCAATTTAACATTGGTCTTATGGAGTGTCAGCCAAGATGGCCGACAGCTAGAGCCGACCCTTAAGGGTCTGCTGTAGTGGCGGCCATCTTGGAGTTTTATCCCATAAGAGCAATGTTAAATTTCATACCATTTATTTCGTTTATTTTGTATCATAAAATTGTTTGCAAGGTCTCATTTTAAGCACAGTCACAATACGCATCCGTCTTGCAATTTACATTTTTTTTAATGCTTTTGATTTGTTATGTAATTGACATTTTGTAAGTACAAAGTTTGAATTTTTTTCCTAACACAATACAAAATTAATAATGAAAAATAATCTGCAAGCCGGATCCGAAATTTTATAAAGAATAATTTAGTTTTTTTTTTCAACACTCAATTACAAAAAATAGACTTATAAAATGGTTTGAAATGAGGCAATGCCAAAGCGTTCAGCTGCAAGAAATTGCACTGTTTAGACAGGGATATAGTGAGAAGCTCTTGCGTTTCCGGTTGCTTTCTCGTTTACTGAAAGCAGACCCTTAAGGAATAGCAACTAAAAGAGGACAACTATCTTTTTGACGAATGCAAATATTTTATTCCGCCGGCGGCGCCATATTTGTAAATTTCAGTCTATGTTTTAACAATCATCTACTTTATCTGTATTGCTTCAGTATTCGATTATTTATAAACCTAAATATATTATTTATTAATACGATTTTAATATACTGTATGTAAAATAAGTCGCCCCCCCTTAATTTTTTTTTGCTTGTTAAAACAAACAAATATCTTTTGGGGAACGATTCTAACTTAATCCAAAGTATCCTTTGACGTATTGGAAATTTTTAGTGCCCCCAAAAATGGGGGATTTCGGTGGGCAATTCAAAATTTTTAAACGGGAAGTATGGTCATGTGATACCTCATTTTAAAGGTCTATTTAAAACTAGGAAAATGGCATAAATAAAATAAAAATAGGACCACCCGAAACAAAATGGCGGCCCTAAACGTGTTGAAATAAATCCACATAGAGTTGCTAATATCTCGAAAAGGAAGAGTTTTTAGAAAAAATTTCAAAAGACAAAAAATGTTTATTTCAAAGTGCTTGACCTAACAAATTGATTCCAAATCGTTTTCGTAAATTTTATTTTTTTAAAAAATTTTTTAAGATGGTGTAAAAATTAAATTTACGAAATCGATTTGGAAGCAATTTTTTAGGCCAAGCACTTTGCAATATATTAGCAACTTTATGTCGATTTATTTCAACTTTATGTCCGACTAAATTTAAAAATATTGAAATAAAAAATGGTTTTATCAAAATTAATTATAGCCTATGTTACTCGGGGATAGTGTAGCTTTTTATTAGTAAAACTATTTTTTCAATCGGTTCAGTAGTTCCAGAGATTACCCCCTACATACAAACAAACAAACTTTACCTCTTTATAATACAGTATTAGTATAGACTAGGCCATATTACATTTTGCTCATAATTTATAACGTGAAAATTGACCCTCTTCTATACAAATTTTTTAAAATTTAAATCTGTTCTAATCAATCGTCATTCCCGTCAAAATATCATAGTATACAATAATCTGTTTGCATTTGCTTCGCCGCCGGGGGTTGGTGAGCCAAGCGAGAGCTGTGGGCGGATCCCACTGGTTTAGTATACAACACTAAATGAACCAAACATTTTTGATTAACTATTGTATTCACTAAACTATTTGTTTATAGAAAGCTCAACTTAAGTCTAAGTATCCGTTTCACATACCCTGCTTCTGAATTGCTAAGGATATGTTGAAATGTTTAGTAAATTGCTATAAAATTTGGTTTTCCTTTTCATCCATAATAATACCTAATGTGCCTATAAAAATGTCACAACATTTTATCAGTACTTTAAATATTGTGTCACAACAGTTTACGACGTATTTTCGTTTAAAGCAGCTCCTGTCGGAACATAATTTATTTGATTACTACATCAGCATATCCAACGTCATCAATGTCTACTTGGCTTTATAATTTATCCTTGAGTAACAAATATAATAAAGCTATAAAGTGAACAACATAAAATATTTTATGGATACGATAAGATCAACTTAGGCTATATATAACAGATTGCAATTATTATACAGAATATTAAACTCATAAATCGTTTGTATTTTTTATAGATATTAGTGAGCCCCATGAATAATCAAAGGCTAATAATACTATACTAATATATTATAAAGAGGTAAAATTTGTTTATATGTAAGGGGAGGGGGGTAATCTCTGAAACTACTGAACTGATTGAAAAAATAGTTCTACTAATAAAAAGTTTCACTATCCCTGAGTAACAAAGTCTATAATTCATTTTGATAAAAACATTTTTACTTCAATATTTTTAAATTTAATCGGAAAAAATTCTTTGGTTAAGCCTAGACTGATGAATTACCATAGCAACCAACTGAATAAAATAAACACATAAAACAGCTGTTTGCTCTAATATTTTTGTTATCACCCGATTTCAAACTTTGAAGCAATTATTTGTATTTCTAACTTTTAGGTTAGGTTTTTATCAAAGTGTAGACCTGAGCCTTGCTGGTTCTTTTAACATTTATTATAACTGCTGATACAAAATATACGAAATAATTTGAACATTTCATATTATTTACCATCTTAGCTTCGGGGTTATTATTAATCCTACATCTTTATTATAAAGAAAACATAACATGATTATGTGTATAGAAGGTTCTAAAGAAGTTGGCGTGCGGAGCAAGCAAGATTTGCATTTTGTTGCGTGTTATGTCAATTGCTATGTGAAATTTCGGTTCATCACTCAAGACGACACGATAGAAACAATCAGTCATCAGGCTTAGAGCTTGTAACAACTACAAACGATCAGTACGTAGTTGTAAGCGTCTTTTTAAAACTCTCAACACAAAAAGCTTTCAGTTCACTAGTCACCATATTTTGCTACTAGCGCTATCTAACGTAAGACAGAGGAAAGAAGATATCAAAAAGGATTGTAACAAAATATACATTTTCAACGGTTACCAATCTTAAAACGTATTTAGCCTACATCTTCTATATCAACTCCTATAAAAGCGAGTGTACGTACGAGCGTACGTGGAGTAACATTTAAAGAAGAAATAATATAACTTAATAAAATAGCAGCTGATTTCACCCATCATCTGTAATACTCAAACAAAACCTAGTTATTTAGGGCTACAAAAAACACTATATATGTAAGCCTTCAGAGGTTTTCAACTAAATGTACAGAGCCTACAATTAGTTTTAAGATGTAGGCTCATATAGCGTTAAAGATCCATTTACACAGGTCAGTCGTCAGTACCGTATTGGATCCGTGTTTCCGTATGAGTGAAAAACAATATTCTTCCGCTGATTTAAATAGAGGTGTTCTGCGCATGTCCGAATCTCTGTTGTCAGTTCTGTTTCAGTATCACTTGCTTTTTTAATTATTTCCCAACTGTAATGTTAGAATTTCACAGACGTGACGTTTTGTTTGTTTACAATGAATGTTTACTCATTAAACGTGTCAGGAAATAACCAATTTTATACGATCTATGTAGTCATAAATATAAGGATACTAGTAAGCCCCGTGAAAAATCACAGGTAGATTATTTAGATACACATCAGAAATGCATCATTTATAAAAATAATATTTTAAGACAACAAACTTTATCTAGTACTTCCTAACTTAACTATGCTGAGGGTGATTTTTAACTACGTAAATGTGTACAATTATGAGGATTATAAAGCTGTAGGCCTGTTTCTTAAATGTTTTCTTGTTATACATATCAAGATAAAGATAAAAACATTGTCTTTTAACTGATTTTTATTTTATATTGATATTTTAAATGATTTATAAGTTATTAATATTATAATGAAGAAATTATTGGTAGAATAAGGATAGTTTATATGTTATACGAAGATGTACGAATGTTTCCGAAGCTAAACGAATTGGTAACTCTTCTTTAAAGTTGTTTAAATGAATATAATGGTGAAAGAAGGTTTTATTATTTATATTCATTTCATAACATCAAGTCAATTCTTATAACATATTATAGCTTCAGTTAGTTATACGTATAACTCTTATTAAAAAACTAAACTTTACAATACATTATATTATTGATTGTAGTTGTAAACATAACCCCAAAGTATAATCAACGCTTGTATTACAGATGATGGGTGAAATCAGGTGTTATATTATATAGTTACTCACGTACGTACATAAGTATGTACGTACGTACGGACGTACACTCGCTGTATAGGAGTTGATTCCTTTTAAAAATAAAATCTTAAGCATAAAATGAGAGGAATCAAAAATTATATCTGGAAATGAGGAACTATCTAATATTTAACAATCTAGCTTTGAGGTTGAAAATCGTAGAAAATATCAAAATTTTAAAATATCAATATTTTAAAAGAGAGTGTACGTCCGTATTAAGTATTACAGATTATTTGTGAAATCAGCTGTTAAATTATAGTTACTCACGTACGTACGTACACTTTCGTTTGTAGGAGTTGATAGTTACTTAAGTACACTCGCTTTTTTAAGAGTTGATAACAAATAACACTAAACTTAACCCAAAAGTTGTAAACATATCGTTATTTATGGTTCACATAGTTGTTGAATGTGTTACAGCTGATAGACGAAGTCAGCTGTTGTATGTTAAGGAATAAATCAAACAGTTTAACATTGCGCATGAGCTGTGCTATTTTATTACTAACGTACGTAAATGTGAGTAGGTTGTATTTCTTCCATATAATATTTGGTTTTTTATATATTATAAACCCTAAATTAATTATATTTCTTAAAATTACATATACAGTATGGCGCTAAACAATTGACATTCAAACTTGCACTATTTTGTTACTCACGGACGTAGGCCTACACTCGCTTTCACAGGGGTTAATAGGAAAATAATGCACAAAAATACATATGCAATTAAACACGAGCATAAGAGAACTAAAGAAACAAAACATAATAGGTGATCTCATGGCTTGGTCTCCACTTAAAAAAGAAAAATAGTTTCGTCGTAAGTTCCAGGGGAAAAACCGTGCAATAAAATTAATATAAAACAATCACAAGCGTCCCTTACACCCCACTTAATACATTTTTAAAACACAAACAATTCGACCACGCAGCTGAACCGCTGACGTGAGGTGAACAAATTTCCAAAATTAAGTTTATAGGCCTATGTTTTAGGGTTTCACCCAACAATTTGGGAAATAGGTCTATTCACGACGGTGCTGAATAGTTGCACAATGCTTCGCACGCCATTCCGCAGGGATTATCTTCAATACACAAAGCATTGCGTGCTTCGCACGTCATTCGGCATATTGGGAGTATCTTCAATACACAACGCATTGCGTCCTTCGCACGCCATTCCGCATATTGGAAGTATCTTCAATACACAAATCATTGCGTGCTTCGCACGCCATTCCGTAAATTGGGAGTATCTTCAATACACAACGAATTGCGTGCTTCGCACGCCAACTCCACGGTAAAATACTCTTATGGTATTTTACGTTTTGATCGATTTTGGGGGAACCGAGGAAGGTCGCGTAGAAAACAATATGTGCAGAATAACATCCTACATTTATATTTTTAGAAAACCCTAAAAAAATTAATTCTTGTAGGAAAATTCTGAAAAAATTAGTTACTTCCAGTCAAAAAACGTGCTTCCGGTTTTTGGATTTTTTGGCTAACGAACTCGTCCGAGCGACGTAGACAACCAACATGTGTACTAAATTTGGACCAAATCGGGTTTAAGAGTGCGAACATATATACCAGTATACATATATATATGATTTTTAATGACATCCCAAAACGTGTTCGGGGGACCATGATCGATGCTCATTTGCTACTCCCGACCTTGGGTCTTACCATAAGGGCCACTGCAATAGCTTATTTTTCTTATGGAAATTTGCTAATAAACAAAACATAATAGGTTACTATGAAGCTTGGTAGCTGTGCATGGTCTCCACTTAAAAAAGAAAAAATAGTTTTCGTCGTATGTTCCACGAAAAAAAACAGTGAAATAAAATTAATATAAATCAATCATAATTGTCCCTTACACCTCACTTAATACATTTTTAATTTTTTTTTTTTTTTTTGGGTTTAAAGGCGATAATACATTTTTAAAACACAAATACTAAAACATAAATAAATAAACTAAATTTAACAATGGAAGGGAAAAATAGAAGCAGAAACAAATAAAACATAATGCATTAAATCAAGTAGTAATAATACTAAGCCTATTACCATGTAAATCATTGAATTATTCACATATTACAATATAGATACAGACTGTTCATAAAGTCTCTTTAACCTCCTTTATTATTTTTGTTACTGAAAATAAGTTGACAAATATTTGTGTATATTTTGTGTTGTATAACAGGACAAATTTGTTGACGTATTATCTGATCCTCTAAGATTTTGAGAAGTTGGGGGGAGGGAGGGGGTTAACAATTTCAAATATAAAGGTAGGTCATACAATACACCATTGTAAATCTTAATAAAAAAAAACAGAATTTTGCAAACTAGAGCTTAGTATCTTGCTTCGTTTCAAAGTAATGGACAATCAAATTTCTGGAAAATATGTTTTGCTAGACATCAAGGCAGGTTAATTTGTTAGTATTAGGATTTTTAAATAAGTAGGTTGCTGATTGATTGTACTAGTAATTTAACAAAGGTTATTTTGTTATAACTATATTACAAAAATGTAAATACTGTACAATCTAAATATTTTACCAATGCATTTTACATTTTTAAGAGATTATCTACAAAAAGTTAAATCGGGTTTGTTACACCACTTATAACTCAAGAATGGACGAACCAATTTTTATAATCTTTGATTTGTTGAATTTGTCTCCGCCCCGAATAGCAGAATATCAATTAAAATATAGGAAAAATACATAAATAAAATTAAACACACAAAATAAGTTTAGGTTATTCTTAGACTGATGAACTAACAAAGCCATGTTATTTGAATGTATTTACATTCATTACCATAGCAACCAATAAAATAAAATAACAGATACAACAGTTGATTCAAATCCTATTACTTAAAACGAGCAATGCTTGTACCTATCTTTGTATCTGTCGCGGATCTCGAAAACGGCTCTAACGATTTCGATGAACATTTGCATACAAGGGTTATTTGAAGTCATGAATTGAACGCGCTAGGTCCTATGCCTTCAAAAACGCGCATAAAGTCTGAAAAATGAGCACAAAATTTAAAATCTCCACTTCTTTTTATACCACCTTTTAAGTCACGGAGAAGTCGAATAGGTACAGCTTCTTTTTGTATCTCCTTCAAAGTCACTAAATATTCGAATAGATGCATTATATAGATACAATCCAGATGTTAAAAATACTGAACAGTGCTCGTTCACCCAGGTACAAACGAGCGAAAGATTAGCGAGAGCCTTTAGAAAGTTTTCCAACTGCGAGCGAAGCGAGGTTGGACGTAAAACGGTACGGGGTTGGGACGTAAAACGTCCAGGGGCAGTGCCCCTAGTATATATCACCTAGTGATTCGTTGGTAAGAGCATCACTTGAGAACGGCTGGACCATTTTGCCTATGTTTTTGTTTTAAAATGTTCGTAATAGTCGGAATTAGGTTTTTATGAAAAAGAATTTGAAAAGTTTCCCGGAAAATTTTTGAATTCGGAAAAACTGAACATGATTTTTTGTATAAACTCAACTCCATAACTCACGAAAAGAGCCGTTCTAATAAAATGCTTAGATTTATAATCGGTTTATTATTATTCAAAACCAACCGCTTTTTTAGGTTAGATTAAAGCAAACAAAAACAAATATCAACTAAAAATTCTTACTATAGACCTATTTAAATTCATTCCAAACATTGGTTGTTAGACATTATAAAACAGCTGATTTGGATCAAAAACTGAGCATAATTTTAGGTTAGGCCTACAGTGAACCAAAACACTTTTACTTTCAACCAATTGGGCTAATTTAGAATAGGGTTTTTTACAATTCTTCACAACTTTTAGTTCTTTTAGATTGGGTAAAAGCAAACAAAAGGTTCATTGTATCTATACTAATATTATAAAGAGGTAAAGTTTGTTTGTTTGTTTGTTTGTTTGTTTGTTTGTATGTAAGGGGTAATCTCTAGCTCTACTGAACCGATTGAAAAAATAGTTTTACTAATAAAAAGCTACACTATTCCTGAGTAACATAGGCTATAATTAATTTCGGTAAAAACCTTTTTTTATTTCAATATATTTGTAAATTTAGTCAGAAAAAAATCTTAGGTTAGGTTTAGAATGATAAATCAACACATGTATTTACATTTATTACCATAGCAACCAATTGAATAAAATAACAGATAATATAGCTGCTTTAATATTTCCATTAACAGCTGATTTCAAAATTTGAAGCAATTATTTTTGTATTTCCATCTTTTAGGTTAGGGTTTTAAAGTGTAAACCTTAGCCTTGCTGGTTCTTTTAACCATTATTAACTGCTTTTATAAAATATAAGAAATAATTTGGTTTGAACATTTAACATTATTTACCACCTTAGTTTTGAGGTTATTATTAATACTACACCTTTATTATAAATAAAACATAACATTTATGTTTTTAGAAGGTACCATTGGGGGTTGGCGTGCGGAGCACGCAGGGGTCTCCCCTAGTTATCTATAAAGGTTTTAAAACTATAAATATAAATGTGTGTAGTATATTCTCAAGTGGCATAAAAACCATTTTACAATTCGATTACTTAAGTCAATGTAATGAAATGGAATAACTACCCCTTTAAATTAAATCAAGCAATAGCGAAGCATTGCTGGATCCACTAGTGATATATAAATGTTAAATAATAAAACAGTTAAAGATACGAAAGTAAATCGACAAATTCATTTTAAACGTTGTCATTTGATTGAGAAACAAAAACCGGATTAAAATTCGTAGATGAAAATGTGGCTTCTGTTTCTAGTTCACACGTTTGCCGCACTTGAGCAACGGCGCTAGCTGCTGCGTAAATGTCAACGTCAATTAATTGTGCTTGCATTTAGTTGGGCTTCTAGTGCATTTATTGTCCTGCGGTATGGTACATCTAGTGGACAAATATTTCGAACTTAGTGTATTGAGTACAACGATATCAAAGTGGCCTTTGTGTAGCATGACGTTAAGTTTATCCTTGTCAATTCAAAGTTTCAGCTGATTCAAAGTAGGAAATTTAGTTAAATAAATTGGTTTTACTTTAGACGGGCTACCAGGAAAGTGAACAATAGTCAATGCATGCTTTTGAAGTGTATACTGGTTGCTGTAATAGTTTAATTAATTACTTTAAGGAAAAGGTCAGTTCAAGAACCAACTGGGTGAATTTCCTTGTCTTTTCAACATCAAAGCAAAAGGTTTTATCAATAAGCATCAGTTGCTACTGGTTGTTTTGTGTACTTTTATAATATAGAACACCTAAAGGTTTAATAATAACAATCGGAAGCTTAGTATATACACACAATAAGTCGTCTTGCTGGCTTCCGATGGAATCTTTGCAAATATTTCAGAATATGTTCGGTTAGCTACAGAATTTCTCTGCATTTGTTTAACCTAAGAAAGGAAAGATGTCTCTTCATTATATAAAACAGTTTTTCTACTTCTTCTTCTCATAATTATAAAGTAATAAGAATAGCTATTATCAGTTTTCAAAGCTATTTATGTCATATTTATTGTTCAGAGTGGATGATGCATCACAGTTTTGAGGCGTACATTGGAAGTGTTTATTGTTCAGTTGTATGAATGTTGAATTATGATTGTAATGCGTATTAACCGGTTTGTATTAATTGCTGTTAATGTTTTTATAAATTGCATAAGCTACATTTATTATTATTTGTTGTCTGTTAAAGTACTATTTATTTTTAAGAATTTAATTTCGTATATCTTTGTAATTTTGTATTGGGGTTAGGTGGAAGAGAGAACTAAACAGTCCTAACCTCGCCCCAAAAAATAAAGTCAATATCTTATCTATCTATCTATCTATCTATCTAGCGAAACCACTGCCAAGGAAACGGGCTTGGAAAAATTAGCGCATAAAGAAGATAATGTTGAGACAGTAAGAAGAAAAATAAATCTCTATTATATAAAAAAAGTTTTTCTACTTCTTCTTCCCGTAATTATAAAGTAATAAGAATAGATTAAATACGTGTATTTCGTAGCGATGACCATTGCATAACTTCCAGGCGCCGTGTATTGCGTAGCGTAAACGTATTCCCATAACTTCCAGGCACACAAATTCATGAAGTCGATTATGAAGTCGAATTCAAGTCGAAAAAATAAAGTTGAACCGGGCCACTCAGAGATCGCGAAGCGATCAGAGATGGAGCGAGGGTTGGCGAGCGGAGCGAGCAGGGGCAAAGCCCCCTAGTAAGACTAAAAATAACAATATTAGCTTAAAAATGAGAAAATAATTCGATTACCCAGCTGAACCGTTGACGTTAGTTTCCAAAACTAAGTTTATTTAGGTTTACAGTTTCAACAGACTGTTTGGGAAATTGGTCTACTCACGAAGGCGGTAAATAGCCTCCGTCTACGAAATAAACTACTAGAATTAAATATTAAATAGAATGAAGTTAAATTGTCTACCGCAAATTTTGTTTGCACCTCAGTCTCCAGACCGGCTCACGCGCTGATCTGTTCAGCTTGCTGCGGAAAAACTCGCTGTACCAGTTTTCATCTGGTCGCAGCGAACAAACTCACTTCGCTGGATTCGAACCTGGTACAGTTATGGAGTTGTAAGTTTTGGTTTTTGGTCGATTTTGGGGGGGTGCCAGATGGGCTGAAAAGTTGTGTAAAAGAAACAAAACATTTTTTATTTCAATATTTGTAAAATAAATCGAAAAGAAATTCACAAAATGAAGTTGTGCGTTAAACACATAGCATCTGACAGCTGTAATACAAATAAATAAGCTGTAATACAATATGAAATATAAACGGTACATACTTTCTCACAAACATATTTAAATTGCTAAACAGATTCACTGTGACTTCATAAGTTGTAGGAGGGGTAGGAGAGGTGATTTATTAAAGCAGAAGATTAACTAATAAATATTATTATTATTATCTAGAGAGAAAACTATTCGATCGATTTCGAACAAAATTCAGTTATTATTATTAGCTAATCGAAAAATTTTAGAAAGATGCTGTTTTTTGCATATGGTAGGGTACATTAAAGGCTACAAATAAGCCAAATTTTATTAAAATCTTTAGAGCCGTTTTTTATAAAAAAATAATAACTAATTTTCAAAACCGTTTTTCGTGCATCTATACACGCCTACTTGACATGTCTGGTGCAAATTTGTTAGAAATAGATTGAATAGTTTTCGCTCTAGTTTTGTATATATAGAGACAGACATTTTACAAAAACCACTTTTTTGGAGTCAAGACGTCCCAAAACGGATATTGCCACAAAAATCTCAACATCGATTTTTTTTTGCTATCACTATACTTTCTCTATACTATAGTATAGTGAGAAAGTAAAAAACGACAGTTGATAGATGAAACTTGTATCATTCAAAACGTACTGTTCAATAGATGTGCACAAAAACATAAATTATGCGTGTATGTTGTCGTTAAGGTAGGTAAATTATATTATACATAATTTTAAGTTATCCCTATATTGATGAGCCCACACATATTTCTTGAATGTATTTACATTCATTACCATAGCAATCAATTGAGTATAATCAGCTGTTTGGTCTAATGTTTCCATTAAAAAATATTCAATTTTTCATATTTCAAACAATTAATTTGTATTTCTACCTTTAGGTTAGGTTTTCGTAAAAAAAATGCCAACAAACTAAAAATAACACACACTATACTAACCTTTTGGGTTAGGTTTTATTTAAGTGTTTACCTGATCCTTGCTGGTTCTTTTAACCTTTATTATAACTGTTGTTAAAAAATATACGAAATAATTTTATTTGAACATTTAACATTATTTACCTTCTTAGCTTTAAGGTTATTATTAATCTTACAACTTTATTATAAAGAAAACATAACATATTAGTATAGAAGGTTCCAACGGGATTGGCGTGCGAAGCACGCAGTTGCGTTCCCTAGTAAATTATAAACATTACAACCTATAAAAAGTTCTTAATCGAAAGAAACAAATTCAACACTGATACTATGAGCCAAATAAGACTTGTTAAGGTTTGTTTAAAACTTTAGTTTTATCAAAATTATAAACCCAAGGAAGAAATAAATATATTACAGAAATCTCTTATTTTACAAACTTTTGTACAAATTAGTTAGACGATATAAAAGTAGTTTTAGGGGTAGACCAACTGTATGTTGACCGTTCAGCCTTCGTCCATCAATTAAAAATATCTTTTAGTGAAAACAAAATTGTGTAAATAATGTGCATAATATAATATACGGTAATATATGTATTTTCTTAGATAAAACTACTGCAAGTACAATTTTACTAGGCAAAAGTGAGAACACAATGTAGGCTATAAATACAATTTTTAATGACACAATAAAACGTTTTCTGGGGACCATGATCGGTGCTCATTGACCACTCCCGCTCTTAGTATAAGAGTCACTTCACAGCTCATCTTTCCTGTGGAAATTCGCTAATAATAACAAATTTTCTATATATATAAAAGCGAAATACCACTGACTCACTCATCACGATTTCTCAAAAACTACCGAACGGATTGCAATGAAATTTGATCTGTAGCTTCATCTAGGGCCATAGGTGCTCACTAAGAAAGGGTTTGAAAAAATTCGAAATTTTAGGGGGGGGTTTGGGGGAATCAAAGTTATTAAAAAACGATTTCTTCAAAACTACCGAACGGATGGAATGAAATTTGGTATGTAGCTTCCTCTAGGGCCATAGGCGCTCGCTAAGAAAGGGTTTAAAAAAATTCGAAATTTTAGGAGGGTTTGGGAGGATCAAAGTTATTAAATCACGATTTCTTCAAAACTACCGAACGGATTGGAATGAAATTTGGTATGTAGCTCTCTCTAGGGCCATAAGTGTTCACTAAAAAAGGGTTTTAAAATATTGGAAATTGTAGGGGGGTTTGAGGGGAAAATTACTAAATCACGATTTCTCCAAAATTAAAGAACAGATTGGAATGAAATTTGGTACGTAGCTTTCTCTAGGGCCATAGGCGCTCGCTAAGAAAGAATTTAAACAAATTCGAAATTTTAGGGGGGGTTTAGGGGATCAAAGTTATTAAAAAACGATTTCTTCAAAACTAAAGCACGGATTGGAATGAAATTTTGTATGTAGCTTCCTCTAGGGCCATAGGTGTTCACTAAAAAAGAGTTTTAAAAAATTGGAAATTTTAGGGGGTTTGGGGGGTAAAAATGACTAAATCACGATTTCTCCAAAATTACCGAACGGATTGCAATGAAAATTGGTATGCAGCTTCCTCTAGGGCCATAGGTGCTCACTAAGAAAGGGTTTAAAAAAATTCGAAATTTTAGGGGAGGTTTGGGGGTAAAAATAACTAAATGACGATTTCTTAAAAATTACAGAACAGATTGGAATGAAATTTGGTATGTAGTTTCCTCTAGGGCCATAGGTGCTCACTAAGAAAGGGTATGAAAAATTTCGAAATTTTGGGAGGGGTTTGGTTGATCAAAGTTACTAAAATCATAATTTCAGATCTTTTATTATTGTGACAGTAGTGCTTTATTATTTAAGATCTATATATATAAAAGCCAAATACCACTCACCGACTAAACACTCAAAAAGGATACAATTACGTTAAAAAGACTTAAAATACCAACCATCACGGGCAACACCGTACGGGTCAGCTAGTTGTTTTATAAAAAAGCAATTTTCCAAGGAATACATTTTTGTTATACATGTTGGTGTCTTAGTTATAATATTATCGTGTTCTATAATTAAATAGGAGAAAAATTATATGTAGAATATTATGATTTATCTACATAGGGTGTCCCCGAAACATCTGGACCCATTTTGTGGATATGTTCCTGGGATCCAGACAAACATATTTTACAATATATACATGGGTCTACGGTGCTTATTTTTTTCGTCTGTCTGTCTGCATGTGTTTTTTTACAAAATGCTGAATACTTTTAGAAGTAGAAAAGATATTGAGCTCAAACTTTGTACACCTATTTCATGCGTAACCTTTTATTAGTGTACGAAAAATTAGAATATTATTTTGAATATTTTCAAAATGTCGTCCGTTTATAATTGTGAATATTGTTTATATTGTGAAATATGTTTGTCTGGATATTCACAAAGGGGTCCAGATAGTTCGGGGACACCCTGTATAATATGTTTTATGTGTTTTAAAACCGATATCTGCACGAAGTGCTGAATTCGTCTATCTTACAGGTAATTTAACCTGTCAGTTACAGGGTTGAGGGAAAGAAAACTAAAAAAAAAATTATATAATGTACTGTACGTTAAATCGATTTCGCGCCGCTAAGTCTCGCATCCGTTTGACTATGTTCTTATTCAAATCTGATCCGGATAATTGGCGATCCGGATAATTGGAGTCCGGATAATTGGAGTTCTACTGTATTATATAATATATGTTCTCTGATTGTTTGCGAATTTTCTTTCAGTAAAAGCTGCAGACAACACTATAGCGCCGTCTCAGCGAGCCCAGACAGCACTTTCGTAACCCAGATTGAATATTTCACCCACTAAAAATCATCTAATCACAATAAAACAAAAACTGTTGGAAATTAAATGATTTAAATTTATTTTTTGTATTTACAAATTTGTTCTAAAACGTATGTAATAATCGTGTTAAAACTGTAGTTTTCTAAATCAATTGAAAGAAATCAATATGAAATTACACAAATATGTCACTTTCCTTAGGCTCAATATCGCTCGACAGAAATATTTTGACAATAATAGAAAGATAACTTTGGATTCGTCAAGATTTTAATTTTCCAAAACTGCCTTCCAATCAGACGTCACGCTTATAGTTTCGAAAATATAAAGAGGTCTTATGGTTTCTGTAAACCCTTGCAATTTTAGAGTTTTCAACCAATTAAACGGCACATTTTGGATTCGACATATCGCTTACAATTCGATATATTTGTATAGATATGTTTGTAAGTGACAGTTGTAATGGCTTTTCACGCGGTATCTTGTATAGGATTCGTGTGCGGTTGGTTTCATTTATTTGATCTCATTTTGTGATTCAAGTATAGCCAAGTGAAAAGATAAATCAACGATAATTTACAAGTATGCAGTTCAATCCTTTGATTTATTCTCTACCCTTTGTTATAATAATATTTTATTTTTGGGCAAAGGATATATTCCTAAATTACTATTCAAACTAGGCCTAGTTTTGTTAGCAGTCTTGTAGTAGGAACATAAAAACTGGTGTTTTCAAAATACAAAATTTGAAATTGATATTATATTTGTATACAGTTCTATTTAGAACTAAATTGTACTGTACATTTTGAAAAAATTTAAAAAAATATTTACTACTTTTTATGTAGGTCTAAAGTTGAACCTTTTCCTTTCATTAGTTTACTGAACATTTTTTTACTGGCATATATGAATTCCTTGAACCTTTCTCTACAAAAAAAGCTACGGAACACTTTTGGACTTTGATAGAACTACTATATTTGGCGAATTTTTGAAAAAAAATGCTTGCAAACGCCAAAAAATCCATTTCAATTAACACTGCCGCTTCTAGGGTTAATATCACTAGCTCAAATCTTATCGAATCCTCCCTTTGTTTGACATTGCTGTATTTGCGACTGTTACTGATGACGTCAACATTACAAGAGGACAATGTGAACCGAGGCGAAAGAAAAGAAACACTCGTATTCAGCAGATTTTGCGTTGTGATTGAAACAAAATTCTGCACAATAATTTTCGAATAGATTTGACAGATCTTCCACGTTATTGGATTGAAAAGAGGAATTTATACCTTTTCCAGCCCAGTTTGATATCGCCTTACATTACATTAATATTATGATACGTGTTTTGAGAATTATTTCTGTTAGACAAAACCTTTTTCGTAAAAATCCCAATAAAGAGCAGATTTTTTCGCGAGGTCTACTGTTACAGAACTAGTATAAAATGTTTAGCGAATGATGCTTTTTATCAACTACAGATATCGGCGTGAATCCTGGCACTTGACCTCGATCTGGCGCGATGGGCCAGGGGTGTGGGGAAAGGACGTAAGTAGAGAAAAAAAACATTTCCCACACCGTTTTAAAATGTGATTCTTCCTCCAAACAAACTAGTGGATGTTTACCTCATCCTTGAACAGAGATGTACCGGATACCGGATATTCAGTCAGTTCGTACATGGGTTTATTTACTTTCGATTGTTGTGCGTGTTTTAAAGTTTTAAGTTAATAATAGTTCTACAGTTTTTTTTTAATTAGTCAATATTTAATTTCAGTGCAGTTTTTTAATGGTATGGCTACCGTTAAGTCCAAGGTTGGGGTAGGAGGGAAAGCTTATAGCAGTCAGAGTAAAGAAATTATTAACAATGTATAAAATGATTTAAAATATTACCTGATATAATACATCAGTGTCAATTTAAATAAAGTTATACATACATACATATACATAACATACATATATTATAACATTTTAGCCCATTTAATTGCTGTTACAAGTCATTTTAAATTTAATTACATTATTTAATGTTCGCTTTTCTAGAGAGAATCGCACATTTTAAAGTATAAATAAATGTAGCCTTTTTAATCGCATTTTTTTCTATTTCAATGTAATTTTCTTTGTTATTTTAAAATAAATGAGATCGATTAGCTTTATTAACATGTCAAGGTAATTAAAATAATATGCTAAAAAGTACCTCAGACTAAACTGAAAAGTATAAAATTGGTACTGGTTTATTTACCCGCCGGGAGTACTGATGGTTTTAGTCAGGTTAGTAGAGGTTTGCACAAGGCCGGTATCTGTAGTTGTGTTGATTTTGATGGTAATTCCTTCTCAAATTTTCTAGACATCCTACTGTTCTACAATCTAATTGACCTGTGGAGCACCACAGAGACCGGTTCTTGGTCCAGTGTGTATAAAAGAAGAAGTAATGACTGACGAATTCATAATCAACGACAGCTAGAGAATTCAAATTTTCATGACACCTTCATACCACTGAGTAAAAGAGCAATAAGAAAGCATTTATCAAAATATATTGATTTTAGGGGTTGAAAATGGTCAACATATGGGAGTTTACTCCCAACCCTATAACAGATAAAACATCTGATTTAAATGAAAAACAGCAAAACATTTCTATTTGTATCCTCTTCCGAATCAACAAACGTTTGTTAAATGCATTTACATCATTACCATATTAACCAACTTGGAAAATTTAGAATCAGATAATTATGTTTCACAATCAACAGTTTTTTTTTTTTTTAGGATATATTAACAAAATAAAAACAAACACAAAGAAAAAATAAACGGACAAAATTACTGTATTATAATTCACATATTAAAAATAAAAAAACTGATTTGGATAAGCATTTTTATTGATTGCCATATCAACCTAATTGGAAAATTTAGAATCGGGTAATTGTTCTTCACAACCAACAGTATTTAAGGTTAGATAATAGCAAAGACAAACAATGAAAAGGCTCACTATATCGTAATTCAAACACCTAATTCATTTTTGTATCCTTTTCTTTTTGTACACACTTGCCATTAACAATGCCGCACCACTCACCACCAAAATAGCGTGATTTTCCTCGAGCGACATAGACATTTACCGTACAACAATACAATACTGAATGATCGCGGGTTTTCTTTGGATCGCTGGAGGTTCGTTGAAATCACCACTTCCAAATAGCCGCGGCGCGCACACCGCGCAGGTTGCACGGCGCGGAGTGTATACGCACCTTTAGAAGAGTGCTTTCAAAAATAAACATCAAAAGCTGACAATAATTTACTACCAGTTTGTTTCCTCACTGGTTACTGCTGAAAAACATATCGACCTGCTCCTATTCTAATAAATATTGTTTTACAAGTCGACAGAACTTGATTTTATCTGTAAAAAGCTAAATGTGTAGAGCTCAAATTAAACAGTTTTGCAGCAAGATACGTATAAAATACATTTCTTAAAGATCCTTAAATTTGGTTCAGGAAAAACTGCGTTTAAATTATTCTGTAAAGCCCTCCCTCGGTTCTGCAATTCCCTCCGCTTCTATTGAAGAAAACATTCAATACTTTAAATAATATAAATACAATTTCTAAAGGGTAAAATGTTAAGAATTTTGAACGACGCAGCAGCGCGTTACTATCTAATTCAAATAAACACAACGAAAGGAAACATATTTTTTTACTGAACATATTGCTTGCGTTGTAGTATTTCATGGCTGGGTAACTCGGAAACTTTTGTTGACGAATCCACTGTCGATTCTTTTCGTGCGTATGACTTCAATTCGAATGATTCAATTTTGATTCAATTCCTTTGATTCTGATTCAATTGAATCGTTTGAATTGGAGTCATGTGTACGTAAAGAATTGACAGTGGATTCGTTAAAAAATCCAATCCATATATCAAAACGCAAGAAATCTTTGCAGTCAAATTTTCCTTATTATACAGAGTGGAACAAAGTTAGTGTTAAAAGCTTCGAGAAATGGTTCTATGGGTGAAAATAAATATAAAATCAAGAATAATATTTTTTCGAAAAACGCTTCGTTTTCCAAATATCCGATATTTTGTTTCTTTTACTAAATAATTAATATCTAGAGAACGGTTTAACCGATTGATTTCAAACTTGGCATGAAGTTTAACCTAACAGTCATCTATCTTAAAAAAAATAAACGATTATATCCAATCATGCATTTGAAAATGGCGGTTGTTTGAATGTTTCCCTTTTGATTCCCTATCGGTTGGTGTAACAGTTAAAACAATCGAATGAAGAATAAAGCTAAGTTTGTTGCCACGCGCAAACCTCCCTACCCTTTTAATTTTTTCAATAAACACAACCTTTTGTTGTTAACTTTAACACTTTCCCTCATCAAATAACACCCAAGTGTTTTCAGGCCTTATTTGACGTTGTTCCGTTGTACTACCCCGTTAGAACAATTTGAGAGGTTTGGCGAGGGCAAGAAAAGGAAAACTTTTTGTTTCCTATTCTTAAGTTTTTTATTTTTAAATTAGTTAGACCTTTTTTGTCTTTTGTGTAGTACACTAGCTCAATTCTAGACTCTTTTTCGGGATCGTTCCCTTTGGAGTTAAATTTGTAGTGATCCGTGAATAACTCACCTGCTGACTTAATTACACTAGAGCACTGAATGGTTTTAGGATTAATTTGATTGGATTTGTAAATTATATATTCAAAATTTTTCTATTGAAAACACAAAAACGATTTATTAATTAACATAAATCCATTAACTTTGAAACAACAAATTATTATTTTCAAAAACACAATGAAATTTATTAATCTTTAACTTATAATTACATATATTGAAAAGTAGCAAAGTGATTAATTAATTAATTAATTAAAATTTGTATATTAATGATTATATTATTTACATATTTCGATTTGCCATTGTGAGTAATGAAATTTACTAAACGAGTTTACTTTATTCAATTTCCCCAGAATTTACTTGAATTTATTTATTTAATTTAATTTATTTATTATTTTGTAAAAAAGGGATTTATTTAAAATTATAAGTAACAATGATCGTTTGCCACTTACAGAACACAAGAAGTTCGACGCGTAATTCCTTCTGTCGATTTCCAGCGATTTAAAGTTGTTCTCCTTGGTCCCCAGAATGGTTTCTTCGGCTTACAGTTGTCTTCTCCTAGACTTAATTAAAGTTGTCCTCTCCCAGTTGATTGTAGTATCTTTTGGCAAGATAGGCCGTTTATATGGATATTCTTCTCCCGAAATTATCACGACCCGACTTAGCTTTAGGCCGGAGCTTAGAATGAGCGCACACCGAAACTGATCGCCCTACGCCTTTCTTTTAAGTACCCTCGGAGCTCGGTCAGCTGTTTACTCGTTGGCGCTTCGTGCTAAACTGAAGTTAGAGGGGATGCAAGCTTCTCTTCTCGACTTTTCCCTTGTCAAACCAGCATCTTCCTCTATGTAACAAGAAATCCTGATTTCTTGCTTTAGAAATATATTTTTTGGTCTTAATATATTTCCTGATTTATTTGATGAATTTTAGTGCCTTTATTTCCCATCGATTAGGCCTAATTTAATTATTATCTTCATTTATTGAATTACAATCGGCGGTCTGTTTTGCTCTTCGTAGTAGATCCGATGACGTCACTTCCCCCTCGCAGCTTCGGGCTTGACTTCATGTCCGTGCCTGTCGTTTTGCGAAATTGACTTTGATTTCATCCAAACTCTATAACTTCTTTTTGCGTGGTCGGATTTTGATTTTGTTGACTTCTATGGATTGGTTGACGTTTTCTGGTTTCCCTGGAATTCGAATGGCGTTTCTACTCCTCTTCCTTCTTGAGTTATAGACTTCGTTAGTTTTGCTTAAATTTTGAAATTTATTTCCTGTAAATTTGAAATTTTCCATTTTTTCTTGCTTGTATCTTCTTCGGTTGGTCTTGAAACGCGCTAATCTGTTGTTGGTTTTTTGATAGCTTGTTTGGTTGTCTAGTTATTCAGCTTGTTGTTACTCTAATTGGCTTCGTTTGGTTTTCGGCGTCTCATTCCCCCCCTTTAAAGCTCTTTTCATATCTCACATGGCATTACAATTTATTACACATATATATACTCTATTTTATCAATATTTCCCTTTTATTAATCTCCCTTGTATTTATTTTGAATTAATAAAAAATTTTTATTAATTTATTTTATTTTTACAAAACTATTTATTTATATATATTGAACTTCGGCTTGATTATGCCCTATTATTGACTCTATTAAATGCTATTTTTTATGATTTAATTACATTTGAACTTTATGAGTTATTAGCCTTTTTATGCCCAAGAATGACTTTACACTTTATTTTTAAGCTATTAAACTTTATAACTTTATATTTTTTATTACCTTATTTTCTTAACCCTTTTTAACTCTACAAATTACTCTACTTTGTTTTTGGATTTTATTTAAATTCTGCAAAATCGATTTGTTTACGCTTACGTTTTTGTCTATAACTTTTTAACAAATTATCATAACAAATTTATTTTTATTACTCCTTGCTTATTTAACTCTCCTTTCAACATAAATCTAATAATAACAACTTCTTTTAATAAAATTACAAACCCCTATCTTCCAATGTTAATTCATTTCTACCAAATTTAGACAAGACTGGACAAGTCAATGCCTGTCAGATCCTGCAGGGTTTTGGCTTGGTCTTGTCGCTAATGCATACGTCATAGTCTGCACTTATTTAACTAACACAATTTTAGTTAATTCTTCAAAATTATTAATAAATACTATTTTCACATTAGAAACTACTTTTTTATCTTAATTTTGGGCTTTTTTGACACCCTTTGGCTTTAATCTTTTGTTATATTGACTCTGAATTTATTTTAATTAATGTAATTAATTAACCCCAATTGGATCGGTCGATTGGCCGTTCCATTGTGTAATACAATATTGTATGTACATTAATTTGCTGTCATTATCTTTAACTTAACTATTATCCTTCATTCGATTGTCTTGAAAGTTAAACCATCCGATAGGGAATTAAAAGCTCTACAATAAAGGTTCCTTGACATTTTTTGTTAAAATTTACGGTTTTTGAGTAATTTAGGTCCGAAATTTTCAAAACAGCCGCTATTTCAAAGCGCATGATTGGATATAATCGCTTATTTTTCTTAAGATAGATCATTGTTAGGTTAAACTTTATGCCAAATTTGAACTCAATCGGTTAAACCGTTTTCTAGATATTAATAATTAGCCTATTTAGTAAAAGAAACAAAATGGCGGATATTTGAAAAATGAAGCGTTTTCAAAAAAATATTATTCTTCATTTTCTACTTATTTTGACTCTTAGAACCATTCCCCGAAATTTTTAACACTAACTTTGTTCCACCCTGTATAAGCAAATCTAATTCCTTATTTTATTTTGTACAAATGTTGTAAACGACAGATATTATTTTTTCCCAGCGTTTCTATTTTCAGCTACAGACACATCTTCAATCACGCATTATCGTTTTAAGCGTTGAAACCGTCAAGATAATCGGAATTGTAGTTTGAACTAATTAAATATCGATCCCGAGCTATTGCGCGGTAAACGCCAAAACAGTTTTTCTCCGCCACTTTACATAATTCATATTTTACGTTTACCTTTTAATCATAGAAGTGCTCGGAGTTATTAAAAGTTTAAATCTACTTTTAGTGCGTCTGAGTTAATTAATTAAAGTCGAGTTTGAAAGCGGTTGACTTTAGGGAAATGTTGGTAAATTATGTTCTGCGATGCTCGGGTGCACCACGATAGAATGCTGAAAGAACGTATTTTTACTTTTTCATAGAATACAAAATGAGTGGTTATTTTAGAGAAAAATTTATAAAATATAGTTTGTATTTAAAAAAATTCGGTTTTTTATGTCTTGCTGTGTTCTACTTTATATATTCATTAAATTGAATAGTATCGTTATTTATTTATTTTTTTATATTTTAAATTAAAAACTTTGCATTGAATTACGTCTTTGAAAAATGTTGAAAATATAATCGAGATAATCACAATGATTGAATGAAACCCAGAACCACAAATAGAAGGAACAAAAAACAATAAAAAAACAATTTAATGAAAAGTTCCGGTATTTGTTTACTTTAACTTGTCAATCAAAACAGCTACTATAAATACACAAACCTAAACTTTTTTTATAGTATTTATACACTTCACTGATGCCGGGAAAGCAATATTTAACCATCTTTCAACACGTACAATATTAAAAACTTTCAAATCAAAAGTTCGTTATGGGAATTTACATTGTAAAGTGCCTACATGTTTTTCTCAGCGTTCTCCCAGCGTTGCCGGATCTGTCTTGTTCTTTTTTGTGTAGAAACGAACAGTTTAGGCAACTCAACTAAGTAAACATACTGTGACTAAATAGTATAGGTTAGTACCTTTTAGGTTTTTTTTTAAATTTTAATTATATAATGTGATAATAACGACGAAATGTTATAATCATACTGTTATCGGCCAGATGAAGTTAAAAGTAAACATACTGTGACTAAATAGTATAGGTTAGTACCTTTTAGGTTTTTTTAAATTTTTAATATCGTTTTAGTACGTTATACGCTCGGCCAATTAAGTACAGAACCAATGAGATTCAAAAGCTGCGGTCAGCTGTTTAGTTGTCCACAGGTTACAGGTACAGATTTATACACACCCTATTCAGTACAATAACCTATTGCTCGATTTGACAACGTTGATGAAGTTCTATTTCAATTACGCAGCTATAGTGCAGTTTCTATTGTTCTTAAAGGTGCGATGTTATTGTTTGCGTAGTTTACGTTTTGTTACATTGTTTTCTAATTTTATTGCTTTGTGCGTACTTTTGGGATTAATATTGTTTACTTTATTTAATTCTTACTTGTTTGGTGAATGTTAAGTGATTTATTTTCTTATAATTACGTGAAATATTGCGGAAAGTCGAAACTTAACCTATATAATTTCAACTTTTATTTCTTTCATAACTCCTATAAATATTATTTCCCTGGAAAATTTTTGCTGTTTTTAGAATCAGTTAGATGTGTTCTTTCATATTATATCAAATTCCCTTAGAAATCGATTGACAATTTAAAGTGAATTTTTACCAAGTTATGTTTAATGTACTACCCTAATGCACATTTCAATGATATAGTCGTCATCCTCAGAGGGCTTTAACACTACTGAACCAAACTATTCTAGGGTATACGCCGTCCTCCCCACTCAATCCTCACCGTTCTCGCCCAATCACGACGCGTCTAGGTGGGGAGTAGGAGGAGCGACTTTTACCGTTCAAAGCATTAATAAATACAAATTAAAATAATAAAAAATATAAATATTTTTAACTGTTAATAAAATAAACTTAAATATAATAAAATAAAAATTACAATGAAAATGTAAAATACAAATTAAAATTATATAATAAACTAGCTTCCCCGATCAGCCTTTGCACGGATAGACAAATCAAAGTTAAATGTTATTAACAACAAAAATATTTCAATAAATATTACCTTTTGTTTGCTTTTACCTAATCTAAAATAACTGGTAGTTGTGAAGAATTGTAAAAAATCTGATTCTAATAATTAGCCTAATCGGTGTTTCGGTTCATTGTAGGCCTAACCTAAAAATAAATTATGTTCAGTTTTTGATCCAAATCAGCTGTTTTATATATAATAGGTATGTAACAAACAACGTTTGTATTGAATTAAAATATAGTAAGCATTGTTAGTTGATTTTTGTAACCTCAAAAAGCTAATGCTCTTCAAATTTGCTAAGTAATGTTGCTATGGTAGTGAATGTAAACAAACCCGACGTGTTGCTATGCTTTTTATACGAACAGATTTTTTTGATGAAATCCAAAGAAATCTTTCTTCCGTAAGACTAACATTGAAACTTTGAAGTCCGGTAGGACACAGCCCTAATGTCCTAGGACTTCGGTAAATGGCCTAAAACCTTCCCAGGGTTAACCTGTGTTACTATGCAAAATTTCAAAGCAATCGGATGGACGGTTTGGTAACATAAAGGACAAACAGAAGACAGACAGACAGACAGACAGACATACATTGGATTTTATATATATAGATAAACCTAATGGTTTATAAACTATTTGTGGTTTGGGGTTCCATCCAATCATTGTGAATTTGTCGCCACAGTGCTCTTTAACATTTGAGATAATCATAACAAAAACCGAATAAATATTGTACTAAGTCTGACCACAGTCAGAACTTATAAAAATTCCATAATAAGGTAAACATTCAAGCTTACATGCAAATTAAAAACAAACTACAATATTTGATATAGATAAATTAAAACGAGATTAAAGGAACGCTTATGTTGTTGGAAGCAATGTAAAACGGATTCAAATGTTAACCACTTATTAAATTTAGAAAGAACTTAAATATATGTACGGTGTCGCGATTTTTAATGGGTATTCCAAAGAAATAATAGACAACATAGTATGAAAAACGAATTTCAAGAAAATCAAGGTATCAAAGAGCAGTCTTGTGAGCAACAAACCCCAACAACGATGGGTTAAAACAGCGTTTGCCCCACCATTATGTAATGTTAGAAAATCGTTAGCGATATACGCCAATAAATCTTGATAAGATGCTGGGTAATCCTAAAGACAAAGTTCAAGAACACGACAAATCCGGAATTTATTGTATTAACTGCGAAATATGTCCTAAAAAATACATAGGTCAAAATGTAAGAAGTACGAGGTAAAGAACACATTTCTCAATAAAAATATAATAGGCCTGATAAATCCGCTACGTCTAACCATAGTTTAGATGAAAATCATTATTTTAAAACAGAAAATTTTAAACTGTTGAGAAATGTATCTAAACCCAACACATTGGACGCTTGGGAGACTTTGTATATTAACAAATACCGTAACAAATTGTGAATAATGAATTAGGACCTATACATAATTCTTTATTAATGTAATAAATGCTATATTTTGTTAAATATTAGTATTAGTTTGGTAATTGTATTAGCGAATTTCCATAGGGAAAATGAGCTATTGCAGTGGCCCTTATGGTGAGACCCAAGGTCGGGAGTAGCAAATGAGCACTGATCATGGTCCCCAGAACACGTTTTGGGGTGTCATTAAAATTCATATATATATATATATATATATGTGTGTTCGCACTCTAGTGGCCGCATTTTAAGTCCGATTTGGTCCAAATTTGGTACACGTGTTGTTTGTCTATGTCGCTCGGACGAGTTCGTTAGCAAAAAAAATCCAACAACCGGAAGTACGTTTTTTGACCGGAAGTAAATATTTTTTGAGATTTTTACTACGAGAATGAAAATTGTTTAAAGTTTTTTCTAAAAATATAAATTTAGGATGTTATTCTGCACATTTTGGTTTTTTACGCGACCTTATAGCTCGCTTGGTTCCCCCAAAATCGACCAAAACGTATAATACGATAAAAGTACCCGGTTCGAAGCAAGTGGTGCAAACTCGCGAGGCCACTAGGAGGAAACAAATTCTACTAATATATTGCGTACACACAGACAGCTGTTCAACGCCTTCTTGAGTAGACCTATTTAGCAAATTGTTGGTTGAAACCCTAAAACATAGGCATATAAACGTAATTTTGAAATTTGCTCAACTCACGTCAGCGGTCCAGCTGCGTGGTCGAATTATTTAATACTCTTACTTGTTTCTATATGTTTCTGTGCCCTTTGTGGATGATTAAAGCATATACTACGACTTAGCAGATTGAATACGTGCGGTATTGAATGTTACGGTTGGTTTATTTACTTTGAAAATATTAGACCAATAGTAATACAACAGAAGCATCTTAGAAGATGCATATCGAATCTGTCTAGAAATAGCAATTTTTCACCACTATTAAGTCAGTTTAAAATGATTCCTTTGAGTCATCTACATATTTTTAAACTGTTGAAACTATTTTATCTTATGAGTGGAGATAATTCATCCGATTCATCTAACTCATCCGATTAAAATGTATACAGAGAAAGACTGCGGTCTGAATGTAGTAAAGATTTGCCTCGTCCTTTCAAAGAAGCTTTTGTGAGATTCTATTTGCATTCTGCACAGCAAATTTTAATAGGGTTCTCGCATTTCTGAAAGACATAAAATTTAAAACAAAGTTTCTGGTTTGAAAACCTTATATTCTCTAGATGATGTGGAGTTTTTTTTTTATAGAAGGGTTTTTTTCTAATATTGTGTTTAAAATTATTGACCATTTTTAAACTTAGTTGTTGATAAAAAAAATTATTTTTCATTTCGTAGTCGACATATTTTTTTTATTTACGTAATAGTACTCTATTTTGTTTAGATGTAGTCATGTTAAGAGACCTTGTAGGGGTTGCTATATTTTGTGAGTAGACCAATTTCCCAGTAGTGTGAGTAAAGTTTTATCTATTTTACATTAGAAGTTGTTAATTTATTTATACTTTATTTTGAACTTATGTTCCTATTTTTATTATTTTGTTAATACCAAGGCATTAAATAAATATACAAACAAAATTCTTTACTGCAGTCCAGTTAGACTAATAAATAAAAGGAGTGTAGAGCTATTAAAACATTACGAGCTAATTTAACCACTACTTCACACTACCGTATCGGAAACTACTAATACAGTAGGGTTGTAGGTTTTTTTATGGATTTTTATTTTTCTCAGCAGTTAAAAAAGTAACGTTTTTTTAAAAAAAATACGAACGTTAAACTGTGGCATTGAATTGTAACAAATTGTGAAAAAAGCGTTTCTTATTAAATCAAAATAAATGGAACATTTTGTATACACTGGGTGTTCCGTAACTCTTGTCACATATTTTAGGATTGTTCCTGGGTCCAAAGTAAACACCAAATCACGGTTAATTTGTTTAAAATCATTTCGGTTGTCCTACTCTGACCAAAATGGGGGTTTTATTCAAAAATGCAAGTCTAAAGAAATACTTAGCCAAATAATACCAAATTTATATCTATCCTTTATATTAGCATTTTAAAGTTTTATATTAGTGTTTTAAGTAATTCAAGCTGGTACATCCGTTAGCTATTACATTACTCACAAAGCTAGTCTGGCCTGTTTCTACAGATTCATTTATTATGAAACTAGTAAGCCACCGTGACAAATCACAGACTGATTAATTAGATAAACATAATTTAAAAAACAAAAATGTATTTACATATTCTACGTTATTATATTATTAAAGAAAGGTAAAAGCATTATCTTTTAATTGCATTTTATTTCATACTAGCTGACTCGTACGGCGTTGCCCGTGATGGTTGGTATTTTCAGTTTTTTAACGTAATTGTATTCTTTTTAAGTGTTCAGTCAGTGAGTGGTACTTGGCTTTTATATATATAGATCTTTAATAATAAAAACACTATTGTCATAATAATAAAAGATCTGAAATTATGATTTTAGTAACTTTGATCCCCCCAAACCCCTCCTAAAATTTCGAAATTTTTCATACCCTTTCTTAGTGAGCACCTATGGCCCTAGAGGAAGCTACATACCAAATTTCATTCCAATCCGTTCGGTAGTTTTGAAGAAATTGTGATTTAATAACTTTGATCCCCCCAAACCCCCCAAAAATTTCGACTTTTTTCAAACCCTTTCTTAGCGAGCGCCTATGGCCCTAGAGGAAGCTACATACCAAATTTCATTCCAATCTATTCGGTAATTTTGGAGAAATAGTGATTTAGTAATTTTTACCCCCAAACCCCTCTAAAATTTCCAATTTTTTTAAACCCTTTTTTAGGGGGTGGTTAAGTTGCCCTAGGACTATTAGCTTAACCCTTTTATTTGAGTTAGTTGAGGACGAATTCAAATAAAAGGATTAAGCTAGGTTTGGCGGAAAATTGTAGCCTACTCAAACTGATCATATTTATCCTATTAGATATAATTTATATACTCATTTTATGTATGGTGTGTTAATCTGCTTGAGATTTTTTTTACGGAGGCCTACTAGTTATTTCTAATAATGCTCGGAAATTGTTACTAACACATCGTTTAAAAGACTCTTATATAACAACGTAAAAAACAAATGTAACAATGTCTCTCTATTATATAAAAAAGTTTTTCTACTTCTTCTTCTCATAATTATAAAGTAATAAGAATAGATTAAATACTTGTATTTACAGGGTAATATGGGCCTAAAACAGACGCGCATGAATGGATTAAGGGTCTGCTCCAGTAAACGAGAAAGCAACCGGAAACGCAACCGCTTCTCATTGTATCCCTATCCAAACAGTGCAATTTCTTGCAGCTGAACGCTTTGACATTGCCTCATTACAAACCATTTTATAAGTCTATCTTTTGTAATTGTTTGTTGAAAAAAAAACTGAATATTCTTTACAAAATTTTGGATCCGGCTTGCAAATTATTTTTCATTATTAATTCTTTATTGTGTTAGGAAAAACTTCTAACTTTGAACTTACAAAATGTCAATTACATAACAAATCAAAAGCATTTAAAAAATGTAAATTGCAAGACGGATGCGTATTGTGACTGTGCTTAAAATGAGACCTTGAAAACAATTTTATGATAACAAGTAAACGGAATAAATTGTTTGAAATTTATCATTGCTGTTATGGGATAAAAATCCAAGATGACCGCTACTACAGCAGACCCTTAATGAGATTCCCGCTGTCCCTATCTACTATCTAGCGAAACCACTGCCAAGGGAACGGGCTTGGAAAAATTAGCGAAAAATTAGTAAGAAAAAAATTCTTACTGACCCTGTTGAGTCAGTAAGAAGAAAAATAAATGTTAATAATCATATTTTTTTCTGTTGTATCAAATAATTTTTTGCTGTAGTATCGTGAAAAATAGTGCTCAAAACTCGTGGGAAAATGTTATTTCCTGGTGCTCGTTCTCTTTAAATTTGTAACATACAAATTCAATAAATGTTTTTCACTTGACGACAAAGAAAAAATAAAGTCGAACGGGGCCGCCCGGAGATCGCGAAACGATCGGAGGTGGGATGGGGGTTGGCGAGCGGAGCGAGCATGGGGCAAAGCCCCCTAGTACTTTTATTATATAGTACACCTAAAGGTTTAATAAGGTTGCAAAAGTTTCAGAATATGTTCGGTTAGTTGGGGGGGCAGTTAGGGAGCGGAG
>JAGFPH010003526.1:59840-85995 GCA_018207615.1 Philaenus spumarius
TTAATAAGGTTGCAAAGGTTTCAGAATATGTTCGGTTAGCTGGGGGGCAGTTAGGGAACGAAGCGAGCAGGGGGCAAAGCCCCCTAGTACTTTTATAATATAGTACACCTAAAGGTTTAATAAGGTTGCAAAGGTTTCATAATATGTTCGGTTAGCTGGGGGGGCAGTTAGGGAGCGGAACGAGCAGGGGGCAAAGCCCCCTAGTACTTTTATATTATAGTACACCTAAAGGTTTAATAAGGTTGCAAAGGTTTCATAATATGTTCGGTTAGCTGGGGGGGGGGGGGGCAGTTAGGGAGCGGGGGTCAAAGCCCTCTAGTTATCATTTAAATAAATTAATATGTATGTATACAGGGTAAGTTCAAAGTCTGGGTACGAGACACTCCTCCAACAGTTTAATGAGTGGGTAGAGAAATGCCAAGCCCATAAAATGTTTGTAAAGCATACAATTTTGGATATGGGGGTAAAGTTTCTCCCCCCATACATAAGAAGTACCCTGTATTTGACTATATATTGATTACATTTCAATAGCAGATGGAATGAATTAAAAGAGGACAAAAATAAAGTAGACCTTCATATCGAGTCGGTTAAACTGTTGCGAAAATATTTATATCATTTTGATCTACTGTAATAATGCAAACAAAATTATTTAGTTTTATTTCTTTACTTGTATTTGTCTATACAGTTTAGTTTTTAAAAATTAATCCATGTAACCAAGTAAAAGGTCTTTTGTATGAGTCTAATGATTGTATAGTATTTTATTAAAACACATTTATTTTCAGCTATCAGTGGTTGAAGTCAATATTTTCCTTATATTAAACAAACGTAATATTTTATAATAACGAATGTTATATCAGACCGAAACAATTTCGTAGAATACATATTGTAGGTAAACTGATGAGTTGAGTTTTAAATGAATAAATAAATCGAAATAAGTTTCTACATGTAAAGGTAAGACAATATTTGTTAACGTTTCTCTACGTTTTATTATTTGTTACTTCCAACTAATTAGAATTGTAAACTACGTTTTATATGTTTTCAATTTCTTATTTGTATGTATATTAAATTGTATTTGCATAACCACCCCAAGAGAATAGAAACTCTTTGAGTAAAGCATTGGGTTTTACTCTTGAAATAATAAAATTAAAATATTTTCCGTCAAAAAATATAATAAATCTTAAGTATCATTCTAGATATAAAATAGTAACATTTATCTGCAGTCCACTTATAAGATATGAGTAAATAATTATTATTAAAATTTAATGTAATTTATCCGAACTAATAGTATAAAGAGGTAAAGTTTGTTTGTTTGTATGTAGGGGTAATCTCTGGGACTACTGGGGCAATCTTTGGTAATCACCTTGGGTTGGCGAGCGAAGCGAGCAGTTGGCGGAGCCCTCTAGTAGACTATATATTTATTAATTTACCTATGAATGTGCATCATATAAGATACATATTTGTTATAGTATACACTTATAACTTTTAAAAATAATTAAAGCACGTATAAATAACAGTATTTAGGAGGCTACGTTATTTCGTAGATCTCGAAGTAAACCCAAGACAATATTTACTATTACAAAATAAACGGTACCATTAACTGTCACATAATTTGTCACAAACGTGTTTAAATTATTAAACAGATTCACTGTGACTTCATAATTGTATTAAAGTAGGAGAGTAACTAATAAATATTATTATTATTATTAGCTAGAGAGAAAACTATTCGATCAATTTCGAACAAATTTGCACCAAACATGTCAATTAGGCCTGTATAGATGCACGAAAAAAGGTTTTGAGAAAATTTTAAAAACAACCTCATATTTGGCCAAAAACCCTCAAAAATCTGTTAATATTAGCATTAGCTAAACCATTTAGAAAGATGCGGTTTTTGCATATGGTAGGGTACATCAAGGGCTACAAATAAGCCAAATTTGACCAAAATCGTTAAAGCAGTTTTTTTATAAAAAAAATAATAACTGACTTTTGGGGTTTTTGTCCAAAAAGGGCGTTGTTTTTCAAAAATGTCCAAAACCTTTTTTTGTGCATCTATACAGGCCTAATTGATATGTTTGGTGCAAATTTGTTCGAAATCGATCGAACAGTTTTCTTTCTAGCTTTGAATATATTACTGACAGACATACAGACATCATACGGACAGGCATCTTTTTAAATCCACTTTTTTGGACTCAGGAGTCCTAAAACGAATATTTCCACAAAAATCTCAACATCGATTTTTTTGCGATCACTATTATACTTTCTCTATACTACAGTATAGTGAGAAAGTAAAAAGAAACTTTTACAATCGTGACCATATTATTTTAACCTTTATGAACGAGGTTATTGTACTTGTAGCTTAACGATAAACTTGTGTTGTTCATTGAGATTGTATGTAAAAAAAGATTCACAAATTCGGCTTTTTGGAAAGGGATGAGTTTTTACAATGTTTCACCGTGACAAGTTGGTATTTTTATTCAGAAGTTTTGAAATAAATATATTGTTTACAGTACTGAAACGCTTATTACATTATTAAACTCTCTCTTTCCCCTCAATAAAACATGCATGCACGTAGGTGGGAATGTAAAACAACATATTTCAAATGTATTAAATATTTTGTTAAAGTTTACTTAATTTTTACTTTCTCACTATACTATAGTATAGAGAAAATATAGTGATCGCAAAAAAAAATCGATGTTGAGATGGAAATATCCGTTTTGGGACAACCTGAGTTCAAAAAAGTGTTTTTTTACAAAATGTCTGTCTGTATTTATACAAAGCAAGAGAGAAAACTATTCGATCGAATTCGAACAAATTTTCACCAAACATGTCAATTAATTAGGACTGCATAGATGCACGAAAAAAGGTTTTGAAAATTTTTGAAAAACAACTCCCTTTTTGTCCAAAAAAACCCCAAAAAATCAGTTATAATTTTTTTATACAAAATCGGCTCTAACTATTTTGATAAAATCTGGCTTATTTGTAGCCCTTAATGTACCTTACCATACGCATAAAACGCATCTTTCTAAAAATTCTCGTTTAGCTAATAATAATAATAATAATAATAACTGAATATTTGACTGAAACTGGGGTTGTTTTTCAAAATTTGTCAAAACCTTTTTTCGTGCATCTATACAGGCCTAATTGACGTGTTTGGTGCAAATTTGTTCGAAATCGATCAAATAGTTTTCTCTCCAGCTAATAATAATAATATTTATTAGTTAATCTTCTACTTTAATATCACCTCTCCTACCCCTCCTACAATTATGAAGTCACAGTGATCAGTTTAATAATTTAAATATGTTTGTGAGAAAGTATGTGTCAGTTCCTGGTACCGTTTATTTAAAATATTTAAAGCACGTACAAATAACAGTACTTAGTAGGACGTAACGTTATTTCGTTGATCTCGAAGTAAAAACAAGACAATATTTATAAGGGCAGTCGGATGGTTCAAATGGTCTAAAATATAGGTTTTTGTTTTTTAATTTTTTTTTACTTTTTACAATTCTTACTTTTAAATTGATATAAATTTTAGCGGATTTGGACGGATAGTTTTTGATTTATGGCCTTTTTTACGAAGCTTTGCACACTGTAATTTACTCAAATTGAATGGTTGCAGCACGTCACTAAACTTTGTAATCAATACATTTATATGGTATAGTTTTTCTAACCTGGGAGGAATTATGGTCAGGAAACATGTTTGAGAATCAAGAGGACCCTGACAGACCTTCATATATGGCTTGGATGTATTAGGTAAATCTGCTAGAGTCTGTTTCTTAGATTCTTATTGGCCTAGGCCAATAAACGGTGAGTTTATTTTGCCGTTTTCCGCAAAAACGGTTTTTAAATGTTTCGGTACACATATCTCAGGAACTATACATGATATTGCCATAATTTGTTTTTATTACGTTCCTTAGATCTAGTAATAAGTTTAAGGCAAAAGGATTTTATAAATAATACAAATTATTTTTAAAATTAAATTTATATTACTGAAATTCTGAACAATTTTTAGGCCTATTTAAAAAAATCGTAACTCAACAGGCATAACATATTTTTAATAACCCTCTGAAAAAATTTTATTACACATAAAGAACAAACTAATAAAAAAAAGTATGTTAATATCTATTGTAGTTTCTGAGTAACGTGTACCGAAAATTCACAGATTTTACATTGGCTAGAAACAACCATCCGATTGCCCCAAAAAAAGAAACTTTTACAATCGTGACCATATTATTTTAACCATTGTGAAAGTGCTTAACGATAAACTTTTGTTGTTCATTCAAGGCTAAAATATAGTAGAATCAAGTAACGTTTTTTTTAACCTAATCATTTTTTAAAGAAACAAGAGAGTTCAACTGATGCGAAACATAGAGATTCACAAATTTGGCTTTTTGGAAAGGGGCGAGATTTACAATGTTTCACCGTGACAAATTGAGATTTTTATTCAGAAGTTTTGAAATAAATATATTTTTTACAGTACTTATTACATTTATAAACTTCTCTCTTTCCTCTCGATAAAACATGCACGCATTGTTGTAAGTGGGCATGTAAAACAACATATTTCAAATGTATTAAATGTTTTGTTAAAGTTTACTTAATTTTTACTTTCTCACTATATTATAGTATAGAGAAATTATAGTGATCGCAAAACAATCGATGTTGAGATTTTTGTGGAAATGTCAGTTTTGGGACAACCAAAGTCCAAAAAAGTGGTTTTTACAAAAAGTCTGTCTGTATGTCTAGTCTTTATGTTTGTATGTCTGTATGTATACAAAGCTAGAGAGAAAACTATTCGATTGAATTCGAACAAATTTTCACCAAACATGTCAATAGGCCTGTATGGATGCACAACAAAAGGTTTTGAAAATTTTTAAAAAACAACAATCTTTTTGGCCAAAACACCCCAAAAAAATCAGTTATAATGTTTTTATAAAATATCGGCTCTAACGATTTTGATAAAATTTTTAGCCCTTAATGTACCTTACCATACGCAAAAAACGCATCTTTCTAAAAATTCTCTTTTAGCTAATAATAATAATAATAATAATAATAACTGATTTTTTTTACCAAAAATGGGGTTGTTTTTCAAAATTTGTCAAACCTTTTTTTCGTGCATCCATGCAGGCCTAATTGACGTGTTTGGTGCAAATTTGTTTGACATCGATCGAATAGTTTTCTCTCTAGATAATAATAATAATATTTATTAGTTAATCTCCTACTTTAATATCACCTCTCCTACCCCTCCAACAATTATGAAATCACTGTGAATCTGTTTAATAATTTAAATTCGTTTGTGAGAAAGTATGTGCCATGTAAAGGTACCGTTTATTACATTTAATTTTAAATTGTTTAAATACAATTTGTATTATTATAATGCCTGTGTTTTCTTATTTTGCTACGTTTACATTATGCCATATGGAGTTTGGATACGAAATCTTTTAATACCTCATATCTTTTTAACGAGATGTGAAAATATTTGTACGAATGTTAAAACAGGAACTTGAAATATTGTTTTTAGTCATAAATGATGAACACAATATGGGTACTACAGTTAACTCATTCCGATTTATTATTGCAAATTTTATTACGAGGAACGCATTGTTAACTTTAAAACAATAGAATCGTTTATCTGTACTTACCTTAACACTGAACCACACCAATTAGTCGACATGTATGATATAACTATTTGCGTGCACAATATTGAATTTAGACTCGTGTCTTTACGTAGTGGATAGTTTAAAGCCCGAGCCTGAAAGACCCAAAGCTGAAGACACATCGACGCTTACTGAGTCGCGCTGTGAGGAGCGCTGTGTAGGGTGTTAATCCGGCGCAAGCGCACACACGTACGAAGAAACAATATTCAAATAATAAAAATAATTCCACGCAGCTGAACCGAAGACGTGGGTCGATCGAATTTCCAAAATTAAGTTTATACGTTTCAGAGTTTCAACCGACTATTTGGGAAATTGGTCTACTCAGAAAGGCGCTGTACGCACAAAATACATCAGATTTTTTGCACCTCAGAGGACATTGTAGGCTTAATCACTGCTTCGTTCCGCTTGCAACGGGAAAAACTCGGTTCGCGAGTTCGCTCCTCGACCTTGCGTCCTTGGATTATGGACTGCGTTTTGCGAGTTCATGGATTTGAACCGGTTACTTTTACGGTATTTTATGTTTTGATCAATTTTGGGTTACCAGACGGCTATAGGGGGCGTGAAAAAAAGTAAATATATGCACAATAATCTCCTATATTTATTCGTCAGATAAATTCCCCCAAAAAGTATTTACAAGATACAAAATTAGTCAATAACAAGGTTGTCTTTTAAGTTACAGAAATAATAAAAGAACCGTTGTGTTTGTCATTAAAAAAAGGGAAGTCTTGTGTTTTAAAGATGTTTTTTTTTGTTTTTTTTTTTTTGTAAATTTAGAGTATTTTTTAGACATTTTACTTAAAAAAATTTTAAACGGCCGCCATTTTGAAAATATATGAAAAACTTTTGGTGTTTCGTACATGAGTAAAAGATACCAAAAACTACCAAAATGGATACCAAAAATGTATCCAAAATTTGCGTTCAATGTATATCCTACGTCCAAAGGTGGTATTTTGTGGAAAAAAGTGTGTTTTTCTTTAACTATATATTATTTATAGTACTTTATATTATGAACCTGTTTATTATGAACTATATTTTTTATATTATGAACCTTTATGACCTATATTCTTTATAGTTCTTTATTTTATGAACTTGTTCTTTATGAACTATATTTTTTATATTATGAACCTTTATGAACTATATTCTTTATAGTTCTTTATTTTATGAACTTGTTCTTTATGAACTATATTTTTTATACTATGATCCTTTATAAACTATATTCTTTATAGTTCTTTATATTATGAACCTGTTCTTTATGAACTATATTTTTTATATATGAACCTTTATCTACTTATATAAAGCTAGACGGTAACACTGATTCATTGACTATAATTATTAGGCACTTCCCGTTATCGGAACCCCGTCAACCTTATACTTGAATTAAAGCTCTCAACGAGAAACTTTTGGTAAAATTTCCAGAATTAAAAATTTTTAAATTTTGGAGGCACCTTTTGGGCGAGAAAGTTTTTTTTAGATTTTTTCAATTTCTTCATTTTTCCACTTTGAGCACATTTATTAAGAAAGCGATAAGAGATAGCAAAAAATGTTAAATAAATGTAGGAAATTAAATTTCAAAGAAGCAATTTTCCGTCAGATTCAAGATCCAATCATCCATTTAGCCACTATTCATCCGAGAAGGGAGGCTCCGCCCAAAGTCCTTAAAGCTAGACGATTTCACCGATTCACTGACATTATTTATTATTCACTTCCCGTAATCGTACCCCCCTCGCCTTCATACTTGAATTAAAGCTTTCGACGAGAAACTTCTGGAAAATTGCCAGAATTTAACATTTTTTAAATTTTGGAAGCACGTTTTGGGCGGAAAAGATTTTTTCAATTTTTTCATTTTTCCAATTTGAGCGCATTTAGTAAGAAAACGGTAAGAGATAGCCAAAAAATTTAAATACAAAAGTTGTAGAAAATTTAATTTCAAAGAAGAAATTTTCCGTCAGATTAAAGATTCAATCATCCCTTTAGCCGCTATTAACCCGAGAAGGAGCTCCGGCAAACAATCCTTCAAATTTCCCATGTTAATCTTATGGAGATAATGTTTAATGAGATTGAGTCAGCTGCCAAATAAAACAGCTGATTTGTGCTCGGTCACCTATGTACAAAGGAGCCAAAGATTAACGAGATTCTTTAGCGAATTTTCCAACTGCGAGCGAAGCGAAGCAGCAATCTGAGGCCGAAGGCCGAGTCGGGGTTGGGACGCGAAGCGTCCAGGGGCAGAGCCCCTAGTTAACTATATTCTTTATAGTTCTTTATATTATGAACCTGTTCTTTATTAACTATATTTTTTATATTATGAACCTTTATGAACTATATTCTTTATAGTTCTATATTTTACGAACCTGTTCTTTATGAACTATATTATTAGATTTCTCGTGAAAAACCCTGCTTTACTACTTTCCAACATTACTAATTTTATTGTTTTAATATCGTTCAAAAAGCTTATATTTTGTAGATTTATGATTTTAGGAAAATTTTATGTTATTTTTTAGTAAGTGATTTACAAGATTAAATATGATACGCTGTAAAAATGTCTACAAAACAGATAACCTGTAACCACCAATGCCAACGCCATTTATAAGTATATTCTGATTTATTAGAAAAACTTATTTTTATATTATTTAATTAGTCTTTTTAGCGTAGATGTATTAATATGTTCATTTAAGGCTGGAAATGATATTGAAAAGCATTAAACAAAGTAAACGGTAGTATATTTTTAGCTAGTAACGAGATTCGACTTGATTACGAGGAAAACAATTATCCACCCACCAGTTTAGAGTATTTGTGTATGTTCAGCAATGAAAACGTTTTAATAAATAGAAGCATAATTTAGTTTAACAAAATGTGAAATAGAGCTTAAAACACAAGAAATATTTGGGAATCCAGCAGCTTAAACTTGCTTTAACAAAAACCTTACAATACCGTAGTCATATTTACACCTCCGCAAAGCATTTTGCACATGTGATAAACACAGCTTAAAAAAATAAAAAATAAAAAATTGTTAAAACAATTTAGGGCGTCATTCCATAATCAAAATAAGACGAAAAGTAAGATTTTTCCGTTTTCTGCCTAGCCACCATTTTGAGTTGTTTACAAAATAATTCATATCTAGAGAAATGTTTCACTGATTGAGTTCAAAATTAGCATGAAGTTTAACCTAACAATGGTCTATCTCAAGTCAAATAAGCGATGTTATCCAATCGTGCGTTCTAAAATGGCGTCTGTTTGAAAATTTCAAACCTAAATAACTCAAGAAATGTCGACACCTTTTTTGTATCCCTATCGGATTGTCTCACTGTCAAAACAATAGGATGAAGGTTAATAGTTAAGTTATGTGTAATAATTGGTTTGTTCAACCCGGCATCCTATACCAACACAGTAAACACAACAATATTTTATGTACATTTGCTTTTATTATCTTTAACTTAGCCCTTCATCCGATTGTTTGAACAGTTACATCTTCCGTTAGGGAATCAAAAAAGCTACAATAAAGGTACCTTGACATTTTTTGTTACAACGTATGGTTTTTTAGAAATTTAGGTTTGAAATTTTTAAGCAGCCACTATTTTGAAACGCGTGATTAAATATAATCGTTTATTTTCTTAAGTTAGATCATTGTTAGGTTAAACTTCATGGCAAGTTTGAACTCATTCAATCGAACATTTCCCTAGATATGAATTATTCTGTAAAAAAAACAAAATGGCGGCTAGACAGAAAACGGAGCAGTTTTTCACCTATGTTTATTGGTTCTTTTCATCTTATTTTTATGTGGGGAATCACGCCCTGAATTCTTGGAACACTTTTCTTGGGCAACCTGGATAACGCTCTGTCAAAGAGACAAAATTAACAAGATGTCTCTGTAGACTTGACTAAAATTTCACTCTTGGAGCACTGGGACTTTCCCCCTAAATTCCTTAGGGGAGGGGGTGGCATATGTAAAACAGTTTCTAAACTGATTCGATTTCTATGTAATCTTCCCGTAAATAATCTCCCTAACATCGTGTACCTTAGCCCGGGTGACGGTGGTAAACTACCATACTTGGTACCAGTGACAACATAGTCTATATTATTTTTGTTTGACTACCATGTTCTTGGATTTATATTTTTTTTTAGTTACAAAAATCCGTTCACGTAAAACAAAAATTTCTTGACTATGCATGCATGTTTTGTTAAGTTTAACGCCATTTTCAGGAACTAAATAAATTTCCTAAAACGAATTACGTTAACTAATCTAGGTAAAATCTATATAAATAAAAAATTTAAATGTGCGTTTGTTCCAAATCGATAATCTCCGAAATTTCTTCACCGATTGCTTTGAAATTTTGACACAAACTTTCATTTGAATTCAAGCGTGTTTCTATACACTTTTTGAAAAACTGCAACGTCTATTGAACATAAAAACAACAAAAAATATACTCAATAATTAACAAAAACGTAAGCGCCATTACTTATGTTTATTGACTATAATAATAACAGTAGTCAGCTGTTTCCTATAATATTTTCATTATCAGCTGATTTTAAACTTAAAACAATTATTTGCATTTCAAACTTTTAAGATATGATTCTGTGAACTGGAGGCATCCAGTTTCAAAACTGTCTCATTCCATTTTAAAGTTTTTTTATGTTTGTATTGTGCTGCCATCTACTATACTTCCTTTATCATAAAATGCAATAATACTGTGACAAAACTCTTTCATTTGCTGTATTTCTAGCTTGCAAACATCAATTGCTGTTTCAAAACTTACTCATTCCCACATGAACATGCTGCAAAACTATCTACATCCATCAAGACCAATATAGTTGCAAAACTGTCTACTTCCAATGAAATCAATGTTAGAGAAGAGAGTTGCAGTTTCAAAACTGTCTCTTTTGTCTTTCCATCTAGGCCTACTTAATTTTGTATTGGTTTGTTATGAAAGTTCTTTTATTGTTTCTAAGTGTGTAACAGCTGTTTTAAATAACCTCCTATAACAGTTAACACATTGTATAACCTCAAAATAAAATGGAAAGTACAGCTACACAGTCAGAATTTGGGAAGGTGGGAATTTGGTATATGATAAATTGTCTTCTTTAGATCTTAATAATGTAAAATGTATTAAAATGTTCTGTGACGGATGTCCAGGACAAAATAAAAATGTGACGTTAATGGGCATGCTCATGCATTGGTTAAATTTTACTGAGTGTTCTGTAGAAACAATAACAATAACTTTTACAGTCATCGGTCACTCATTTTTACCACCTGATCGTGTATTTGGGCGTATAGAAAAGATAGTTAGAAGGCAAGAGACGGTTATAAAACCAGAAGAGTACCGCCACATTTTTTCTGAATACTCGACAGTTAAAGTTTTAGGAAAAGACTTTTCTATTTTTGATTGGAAGTCAGTTATCAGTTCAGTAGTGAAACCTCCAAGTCAATGGCATTTCAAATTTTCCGCTGCAAAACGTATAACATTAAAAAAATGTATAACAGAAGCAGTAAAACTGTAGTCGTTAAAGGCGATGCTGGCTACAGAATTGATATTGGTGTGTTTAAGTCAGTTTTGAAAAAAGGAAAAGTGTTACAAAATTTTCTACCAAAAATGTTGATACCTAAAGTTTCTGTCGCAACAGCAAATGTTTCAAAAATGTTTGTTCTAGTGACAAAAATGAAGAAAATGAAGACATTTTGGTTCAAGAAGAAACTGAAATCCTGTAAATAACTTATTTAAATTTGTATTTGTTTTCATTTTAATAAATTATCTTCTTTGTCATAATAAATTAATGTAAAAATAGTTTTAATTTGCTTCTGTTATAACATGACTTTTCTATTTTCTTCCTATCTATACTGTTTCAAAACTTCCTGTTTCCACTGTCCAGTTGCAAAACTGTCTCATTCCTAGTTTGTTTCCGTAATATAAATTAAATGGAATAATAAATAGCTTTACAGTGTTATGAAATGAATATTTAAGATCAGAAGTAACATATCTGCAAAAGCTGATTACACACAAAATATTTTAATGTAAGATATGAGTTTTTCTCATTTTGCGAAAAATTACTTGAAGTGGATGGAGAGAGATTTGAAACTGGACGCCTACTATATCTGTTGAAGTCAAAACTTCACAAACTATACTAAATATTGTATGGAAAAGGGAGATCCGTAGTAAATATGGTCAGTGTTGGTACAGCAATCAGCTGTTTGCTAAAATATTTCCATTAAAAGCTGACTTCAAAATTTGAAACCATTATTTCTATATCTAACTTTTAGTTAGAGTTTTGTTTAAGTGTACACCTGACCATTGGTGATTTTTTTAACCTTTATTTGACCGATGGTATAAAATATACGAAATAATTTGATTTGGACATTTAAAATTATTTACCAGCTTAGCTTTGAAATTATTACTAATCCTAACCTTTATTGTAAAGAAAACATAACATATGTGTATAGAAGGGTCCAATAGGGTTGGCGTGCGGAGCACGCAGTGGTCTCCCCTAGTTTTTAATAATAATACTAGTTTAACAATAGGCAATATTAAAAGTTATAGGTGAAAGTTAAATGTGTAGTTATTGTAAATAATTCATAAAATAACATGGTTTATGTCTAGCAAATTGACAAGACCTTGGTCTTAATAGTTGACAGCATCTGTAAAATACAATGGCTGCATATCTGAAACTAAAACAAGTGACGTTTTAGAAATTTATTGGCTTAATTTGGAATCCATTTTAATGGTGAATCCATGTTATACATTGATTATATTTAATGAAAATGTTAATGGTTTAGGAATGAGCTTGGATTTTTGGATGTTTATGGTGGTTCGTAAAGCAGACGTAAGGGAAGTTTCCTTTTGTGGTGTAGGGTCTGTGATGATTTGTTTAAGGTGAGCGTGGTACCTTGGACTCTGTGCCTGTGTGAGTTTGAAAGCTTGAGTATGAGTTCCTCGAGTGTGGTAATTTTTTTCTCTTGAAAGATGGTTACGTTCGATACGTACCATGGGGCGTTGGTAATGAAACGGAGAGTTTTGTTTTAGAAAGAGTCAAACCGTTTCTTCCAAACTACAGACAGTGCCGAATACCAAGCTGGGGATGCGTACAGTAGCCTCAATCTTGGAGTGTGTCTGAGAAGATTTGGTAAAACTATAAGAAAGTGAGACGCAGTCGTCATGGCGTTGTAACTTTCTTGGGTAAATGTAATTTGTGAACATAGTTTTCATGGAATTAGTTGTGCCGCCAAAGCAGGTTCGGGGAGAAATAGAAGGGGTGACACACCCTTGAGGCCAGACACAGTCTTAGTCTGAGGATACTGTACGCGAGTACCGGTCTATATAAAAGCCCACTGAAGAATACCGTTGCGAGGCGGCTAATAGGATGGGCGTGCAGCGTTGCCATATCTACTAGCCTCGAACACTCCTGGTATTTACCGCTCGAGGCTTGATAGCACAGTTTAAAGAATTATAAATGCCTTGAGTCAGCCGCAGTCAGTTAGAAGCGTGGGATGAACGTGACAACGTCGCACTACGGCGATGGAGCGTTCAAGGTCTCGGTGTACACAAGCCCGTCCCTCAACGGTATTTTTTAGTGGGCTTTGATATAATGTATGTTTCGTGCATGGTCAATCTGATTCGAAGTGGTATGGGCTTTTGGCGTTTACGACTGGAGGGGGTCTGCCACGGACAGTGTTTGCTTGACGTGAGAGGTCAGGTTTAGTTTAGAGTCAAGCTCGATTCCAAGATATCTGACATGACGGTTAGATGCTATGGGGGATTTGTTGAGAGGTAATTGGATGTTGGGTAGTCTATTTTTTATTGAGAATTGGATGGCTTGTGTTTTATCTGTGTTTACTGCGATTCTCCATTTCCTTAGCCATGGTTGCAGCTTATCCAACTGTTGGTGGATGACTGACGAACCATTTTCCAGGTTAAGAGAACTGTAGTCAAACATAGTCCCTCCTATGGTATAATTTAGGTTTCAAATGTAATTGACACTTCCCTAACAAATAAGCTTGCAAATATTGTAATACAAGTACCGAAATTTAAAAAAAATGTTTAAGTATTTATTAAGACAAGCATAGTAGTAAAACAAAATTAATGTTATCTATGGCACAAAATTGTCCATCACCAGCCTTCCTGTATATTAATTAATTAATTTAATTTTATCGGTCAATCAAGTCGTTGTTTTTCAACAAATTTGTACAAACGAATTGCCATTTTTTTAAACGTGTATAACGAATATACGATTGATAGTGATGACCGAAGGAACTTGGTAGAGTTCCATAATAATTAAAAGACAAACACAATTTTTTGTAAATTCTACAAGTTTTTATCGTTGAATCTTGCAGACCAAGGTTTCGCCCGTGACGGCATTGACGAGGCAGTTTTACAGACTAAAGAATATTAGAAAAACAAACGTGTTTAAACGTAGAACAGTTACTCACAACAAAGAAAAAGGAAAGAGAGTGGAAAGGGGGGGCGTGGGGTACGTATGGTCATAAGGTTGACAATGGGTTTAGTAGAGGCGAGTTGGACAAAACTTCTACCTGATCGTTAAGTACAAGGCTAGCATCTGTACAAAATAATCTCTAACATTTCCAAGGAATTTAATTTCCTACTTTTATCATTGACATGGAGAATCTTAAAGTTAAATTATTGGAATAATCTGACACTAAGTGATTTTTTAGATGGTATGTGACTGGAGTCATTATGACCCAACCATCAACTTCTTTCATGTTCACTTAACCTACATTTAAAACTACGGCCTGTTTGGCCTACATAAGCTGCATTACAGATGATACAAGTTAGCTTACAAACACCAAATGTTTTCATGTTGTCTATTTTGTCTTTACAATTTATTAACATTTCCCCTAAATTGTTTTTACAATAAAAAGCTGGTTTACAGTGATTTTTCTTTTCTAAAAGATTCCCAACAGCATAACTAACCTTACCAATGTAGTTGATTCTACGCCATTTTGGTTCGGTTTTATTAGAATCTATTGGGAATATACGAGATTTAGCCTGGTTATTTAATTTAATTTTCAACATTTTTTCAATAAGTTTAATATCATAACTATTATTCATAGCAATATGTTTGATGCAAGTTAATTCTAAATAAAAGTCATTATTAGACATGGGAATGTTAATGAGACGATACAACATACTATGGAAGGCGGACAATTTATGAAAAAAGGATGTTGAGATGAAGAATGTATGGTATTGCCCGTAAACGTAGGTTTATTAAAAATACTGAAATTATGTTTCCCATTGTAAATTTTTATGTTGAGGTCAATAAAATTTATTTGATTGTGTTGCCCTATTTCCATAGTGAATTTGTATTGCCTCATGAATAGAATTTAAATAATTTAACAATAACTGAAGCTGCAGTCAGATCCTTCAAATAAACATAAAACATCATCTACATATCTGTACCAATACTTAACGTTAGACTTGAATGGGTTATTACTGTCAAAGAATGTTGATTAAAAATTGTCCATAAAAATCTCAGCTAGCAAGGGAGATAAGGGAGATCCCATTGCCAAACAATCGATTTGAGCAAACACCTGATTTTAAAATGAAAATAATTTTGATCAAGACATACTTTAATGGCATTCATTTACTCTATAGATGTACAAGGGTCCACTTTAGTTTGATCTAATAATTTGTCTACACTATACAAACAGTCTTTAACAGGAATACTTTTAAAAAAGCTTTTAACGTCAAACGATACAATTTTTGCGTTAAGAGACACTTTGATATTTTTAATCTTATTAACTAACTCTAATGAATTTTTTAATCCAAATTTAGGTTGAAATTGTGAAATATTCTTTAAAAAAGTATTGGTAAATTTAGCCAGATTATAAGAAGGGGACTGTACAAAGGAAACAACGGGACTTATTGGAATGTCAAGTTTGTGTAATTTAATTAAACCATATAATCTGGGAACCATAATTCATAACAGGCAAAGTTTTTATATGACGAACATTAAAAATACACTTGTTGTGAACTAAGGTAGATTTTACAATTTTGTTATTTTCTTTTGTTGGATCTTTTTTTACCTCCACAAAAGAATCGGTTTTTAAAAAGTTTTAAATTTTTTTACAATATTCATCTGAAGGTATAATTACAATAGATTTCTATTTATCTGCTTTAGTTACCACCAGGTTGTTATCTAGTAACTTTTTTCTGATATCCTTAATTAATAAATTTTCTTTGTTATTAAATTTGGTGTTATTACAAGTCAGAAAATTATTTTTAATAATAACAGAACAAAGGTGTTTTATTGTAACAACCTTATCTATTGCTAAATCAGTATCTATAGACAGGTTTTCAAACTGGGACGCATCAGGTTCTGACACCGGCGCGTATTTAAATCCTTTAGATAATAACCCGGTTTCCATATCATTAAACTGTATATTAAAATAAATTTACTATCCTATTGTAAAATTTAGATTCTGATGTTGGTATCAGTTTGCAATACTTTCCAAGGTCAGTTTTTTCTTGGACAAGTTTCTCTAGTTTTTGTTTTTGTGTAATATATTTAAAATGTGATAAATCATAAATGTACTTACAGATCTCCATGTCAAGCAAATCAAATTCTAACGGATGTAACCTATACTCCGTTCACCTTGCCGTGGCGCCTGAAGGATTAGGAGACCCTTACACACACACGCACACAAATGCAGCCGTCCCGCCAGCCAGGTAGATGACTCATAGACTAGGGCGTCCAATACGTAACTGCGATTTTCGCAAAACTCAAACTTTAACAACTGATTATGGTATATTTGTAACCTCCGCACAATTTCAAAGAAAATGATACCAAATACGACATGATTACGATAATATATATGTATACTAGCTGAATGCCCGTGCTTCGCTACTGTTGTTAGTAATAATATGCAGTTAGTTGTCAAAATCTACACCAACTCCATCTAAAACCAACCGTTGTTGTTTCATCCATATCATTAAATTAAATTAAATTTCTGACTAACAATTTTTCATCAAAAGTGAAATTCGACTAACAGTTTACTCGCCATGGGTAGGGAAGTTGTGGTAAATTTATCTCGCATTACCTTAAAATCCCATTTTTGGACGCCATCTTGAAATTGGTAATAGTTATCGTGGATTTCGGATTTGTTCTGAAAAGTAGACAACAATACGAACATTTAAAGTAGCCTATATGGTTGATTGGTGTCCGACAGCTGGAAGTATACACACTACTCGGGACAGACACGACATTACATTAGGGAAATATATTTTTCACTGTGATATGTTTGCCGTTTCCGTGTCTGACGAAGTAACGGTGGGAGATAGAGGAAAACAGTAAATTAGAAAGTTGTAGACAATTAAATTTCTGACTGACGATTTTCCGTCTAAACTTGAATCGGACAAACCGTTTAGCCTGTATGAAAGAGATAAAGTAAATAAGCTGCTTTGTGTAATTTTCTGTATTTGGACGCCATCTTGAAACCGGTAATAGATACATCCGTTTTCGTATTTTCCCTGAAAAGTAGACGCCAATACAAACATTTCAAGTATATGGTTGATGGGGTACGACATCAGGAAGGATGCCTACTATTCTTGGCACGGTTTTATCGTTTTTCTTTTATATATTAAGATAAAAACGACACAAGAAGTAATATTATTTTGGTTTAGGCTCGGGACAAGTTATTTTATTAGGTAGAGTATAGATAGTTTATAAACGTAATATAAAAAGCCCCCATGTTCTTAGACACGAGACATTTACGTAAATCTTATATTTTATGATTGTAAATATGATACTATTCACATGTTGTTGTATTATTGCAACAAACATGAAAGTAAAATATATTAGTTGAGAATTGAATAATAATTAAGTATAAACATTTTAAAACATCAGTTTACTAACTTAGCTTCCACATTTGCTTCCACATTTCTTATTCACTTTATAGTTTTTGTTGTTTTAATATATTTTAAATGTGTTCTCGGAAAAGTCTTTAACTCCTAATATATTTTGAATGTAAATATTGTAAACAAAACTTCTGGTTATTTTAGTATATACAGTTTTTATATTTTTCTTAACATGATTCCTCCAATTTCATTCTTGTATAAGTTATAAATTATATTAAAGTAGGTAATTTCTTATTAATTGTTAATAAACTTGTGTTCACATTACTGGAGTTGTTAATTTAACTATAGCATGTAAATATTGGGTATAACATTCCTGGTTCATTTAGTCGATTTATTTCTTAACATGTTTTCTCCAATTATTCTTGTACGAGTTATTAAATTATATTGAATAAGGTAAATACTTATTAATTGTTAATAAACGTGTTTTTACATTGCTGGGGTCGTTAATTAAACTATAAAAGTCCCCAAAATCCACTTTTTTGGTCCTAACAATATGTTGTGTGGACTCATTTTTCTCAGAATTTAACGAAGATTTCAAAAATAATCATATAATTAGGATAAAGATTCAACTTAAATATTGTGTAGCGTCTCCAGTACTTGTGTACCTGCCTGATACCTGACCGTCCGGGTCGAGGGTGTGGGGGCGCTCGTGAGTGCGCGTGCCAACGCAAAGGGTCTCCTAATCCTTCAAGCGCCACGGCAAGGTGAACGGAGTATAAATGCTAATTCATTATGAACAACTAATAGATGTTCACACACATTATCCCCAATACTATACCACTTTTTTATTTCACACTTTAGCCACTCCTTTTGAGCTACATTTTTAGCAAATTTTGCACTTTCACTAAAGGTTTTGAAATTAACACACACAAATTTCGGCACTACATTCTTCCTTTGGCATTGTGAAGTGAACCATAAATTACAAAAAAATGTGTTTGTCTTGTAAGTGTATAACGAAGATGTATAGGAAAATATAAACATCCAAATATCAGTGTATTATAAAAATAACTGCCGCATGTTGTTTAAAAAATTACTCCGTGTGTTTTTAAAGGGAGAACGTATTTGTAGAAACTATACCTTAGTTTGGGAATACCGGTTAACGTCAAATCATGGCAAATGTACCAATTTGAAACCCAAACATTCAGATATACCTAAAAATATAAACAAAGATCACGACTAAACAATTTTAAATTAAATTGGGTGTGGTTAAGACCACACGTTGGAAGTGATAACTTCTACGACTACGGGGATTTTTAACTCGGTAAATGTGTACAATTGTAAGGATTATAAAACTGTAGGCCTATTTGTTAAAATTGTTTATTTATATCCGTTATTATATATTTAATAAAAGGTAAAAATATTATCTTTTAGTTACTTTTTATTTCATATTGATAGATGAAATGATTTAGAAGTTTTTAATATTATAGTAAAGAAATTAATAATCAAATATATTATACGAATATGTACGAATGTTTCCGAAGTTAAACAATAGCCTCTTCTTTAAATTTGTATAAACGAATATATTGATGATAAAAGGTTGTTTTTATATACATTTTATAACCTCAAAGCAAATCTTATAACGTATAGAAGCCTGCATTAGTTGTATAACTAATATTTATGAAAATCAACTACAGAAGAAATTTGAATGATTGAAGTTGTAAACATAACCCCAAAATATAAATCTACTCTGGGTTTTGTTTAAGAATTACAGATGATGGGCGAAATCAGCTGCTATAATATATTAACTAATTCTTATGTTTCAATTTGATTGCTACGGTAATAAATGTATTAAATATTCCCTCTCCATGCTCTGACTTACGCAAAAGTTTTCGTGACGCGAGATTTCAGAAACATAGTCAAGCGAAAGTGTCCGATGGGCCAACAGAAGTTATCACTTCAAAAATTGCCATTACGTTTGTTAAAAAACACAAAACGTAAATCGTAAAAATTACCCACGTTATTTACATCAGGGCTCTATAACAAGGGCTATACCATTTTGCTAATTTACGATGACCCAGTATCGATCGCCTATGACGTCACCATGCTGACACTATACCAGCTGTAATATTTCAGTAATGTGCGCGCTGTCGTTAACTTGCAGTTTTAACTCGATGGAAAAGCTTCAGTAAAATAAAACTTAGATATTCGTAATCTACATAAAGTATGAATTCTAACAGTATAAAAAAACTTTTATTTTAACAGGTATTTCGAATTTAATAATTGAAAATATTTGAGAATTATCACTGACTGACATGGAAAAGTTACTAAGCGAGGACATTTTTTATTTTTGGATTATAAACAAACTTCCAGCGGGAAATTTGTAGCCAATGAATTGATATAAACTTTTCAATTCACCTATTTGTGATAAAATGATTACATCATCATGAAATCGTATTTAAATGAGCGCTAGGCGGTGCCGCGCCACCACTCCCGAAGTACAGTTGTTTGATACTGGGATATTTACATCCTTATCCATTACGTTTATGTACATATTGTTATTTTAAGGTAATATAGTAAATCACTTGTCCCCAGGTAATTATGCCAGCTAGAAAAAAAGTAAGCATTTTATTTTAACATAAAAAGTGATTATTATTGAAGTGAACACAAAAAGAAGTTGGAGGTTAATGTTTAAAAAATAATATCATTATTACTTACATTTAAAGAAATAAAAAATGCCAGTATCAAACAACAGTAAACCGGGAGTGGCGACGCGTCACCGCCTCGCACTCGTTTAAAAACGATTTCATAATGATGTAATCATTTTATCACAAATCGGTGAATTGAAAAGTTTAGGTCAACTCATTGGCTACAACTTTTCCGCTGGAAGTTTGTTTGTAACTCAAAAATAAAAAATTTCCTCGCTTAGTAACTTTTCCATGTCAGACTGTGATAATTCTAAAATATTTTCTATTATTAAAATTCGAAATGCCTGTTAAAATAAAAGTTTTTTGTACTGCTAGAATCCGTACTTTATTTAGATTAAGAATATGTAATTTTTATTTTACTGAAGCTTTTCCGTCGAGTTACAACAGCAAATAAACGACAGCGCGCACAAGGAGTCCGCTACTAGTATTCGCAGTTATCAGCACAGTGACGTCAAGTGAAACTGGCGGCACAGTGCCGAGATCAAAGAAACGGTTTAGCCCTTGTTATAGAGCCCTGATTTACATACGAGAATTATTTGTCAGAAAACTCGATCTCATTTTGAGAGAACGTACGATCACAACATGTATATTAATATAAAGGTTAAACCTTCCCACACCCCACAAAAAATTAAAACGGATAATAATTTATTACTTTAAATCTGTTGAATAATACAAAACGTAAGTTCGTTCATAACGTTGTACTGAGTGTTACAGTCATTTACCGTTCAACGGGTGCGGGGACGGGTGCGCAGTCGCCTCGGCTCTTTCCGGATAGCCTGGCGCTGCTCCGTATAGCACATCGCGTTACGACTGCGTTCTCGCATACGTACATTAACCAAAACATTAACCGTCAGATAAAAAATAAAAAATAACCCACATAAAAAACATAATTCTTCCTCAGCGAAAAACTTAATGAGACTTGATTTGTAGTACTCATTACAAAGAAAATGATTTGCGACCTTATAGCTCGCTTGGTTCCCCCAAAATCGAACAAAACGTAAAATACAATAAAAGTACTCGGTTCAAAGCCATGTGGTGGATATTACCGTGGGGTTGACGTGCGAAGATACTCCCAATATGCATAATCACGTGCGAAGCACGCAATGCTTTGTGTGTTGAAGATACTCCCAATAAGGGGGTTGGCGTGCGAAGCACGCAATGCTTTGTGTATTGAAGATACTCCCAATACGGAGGTTGGCGTGCAAAGCACGCAATGCATTGTGTATCGAAGATACTCTCAATATAAGGAATGACGTGCGAAACACGCAATGCATTGTGTATTGAAGATACTCCCAATTCGGGGGTTGGCGTGCGAAGCACGCAATGCATTGTGTATCGAAGATACTCCCAATATGCGGAAGCACGTGCGAAGCACGGAATGCTTTGTGTATTGAAGATACTCCCAATACGGGGGTTGGCGTGCGAAGCACGCAATGCATTGTGTATCGAAGATACCCCCAATATGCGGAATGACGTGCGAAACACGCAATGCGCTGTGTATTGAAAATACTCAGAAATTGCGGAATGTCGTGCGAAGCATTTTGCAGCTATTCAGCACCGTCGTGAATAGATGTATTTCCCAAATTGTTGGTTGAAACCCTAAAACATATTCCTAACAACTTAATTTTGGAATTTTGCTCAACTCACGTCAGCTGTTCAGCTGCGTGGTCGAGTTATTTATGATAATTTTGTTCTATAAAATCACTAATAATTAACAAAAGTAAAGAAATTATATACATTTTGTTTAATATTAAATTTTAAAGATTTAAATTCGTAATGTTTTTCACGACTACAAACCTTTAAAGAATTTCATAAATTATCTGTATTGTTATAAAGTTAAGAAAATGTAAATAATTAAGTACAATCAGTCAGGGTTGAAACTTAGTCTAGAAAATTAAAAACAAATCAGAAGGTAGTATATTTCATTTTACTTCACTGGGCGCTAAGTGGTTCGTACTACCGGGACAAATTGGAATAAATTAGTTCACTGAAGCTCAAGAGCTTTTATCCTGATAAATTGCAAATCGATTTGCTGGCCACCAGTATAATTTATTTTTGCATGTTGAAAAGACAATATATAGTAAATAAACACACATGTTGAGATTGTTGTATCTTTCAGTTTGAGGACACTAGAAAAAGTTGGGAAAATTGTTTTGTAAAAGTGTTTTTGTTGTTACTTTAAAATGATACCTTTAATAATATATTAACAAAAATGTTGTATGATACCTGTAAATGGGTAAAGTTATTAAATTAATTAACCATGCAATGCCCCCGCCAGCTGATCATCTGCTACTGCGATTCACCTTTGATACATGACTTTCACATAATAATTGATTCTTTATTGAAATCTATTTCATAATAAATAAACTTTCATAATCGTGTTTTTATATCTTTGGAGTTAGGGGAAAAGGGCTTAAGTCAGAAATTGTTAACAAATAAAATATATATTGTTTGTGATTTCAATGGTTACGTGGTCAAACTTCAAAGGTAAAGAAGTCGAAGTTGAAAAAAAGAATTTCGAGGTTTTTTTAATAAATATATACATATATAAATACTTACATAAATATCGCATTAAAATTATGCAAAACTTCCCAAGACGGAGAACAGGTAATTAGTCATATCCCGTCAGCTGGAAGCGAGCCAACCACCGTTTGCTTTACTTCCGCCCTCATACCCTCAAACCACAGGTATGAAAATTTACCTGGTCTAGCCGAGATTCGAACCCATTATCTTCTGATCAGGAAGATTCCAGATTATCCACTCAGCTATGGCTTGTCGAGAAGAACTGAGAACAAAACATCACTTGAATTACGTGCTACCATATTGCCTATCTCGCCCCTTCTCTTCTCGCATATAATGTATACTGCAATGCAAGCCATGATTTTGTCAAAACTTTGAGTACTTTCTCCTGTATCTGTAACAATTTGTGACGAAGTCCTTTTGCCCTAACTTAAAAGATGTATATACATAAATAAATTAATAAAAGTATGGAAATATCCGGAGACCAGGTAACTACTTATATAGTCTAATTTCAGCTTGAAAGAGAACCAACCACCGTCTGGTTTGCTTCCACCCTTCCACCCTCAAACCACAGATATGAAAAGGTATTTCAAAAATGTTTACATAAAATAATTAATTGTATAGGAAACTCGTTCCGCCCACAGGAATTTCAAAACATTTGTACTGTAAATAAAATTTAAAATATTTTGTAACAAAAGTATAAACAAATCAATATATTTATTTGTGTTACCAATAAAAATATACCTGTTTTCAGACCTATATAGAGAGTCTATCTTCAAATTCAAATAAAAATTATGGGGCTATCTTAAATACTTCTTGAAATATCTGACATATAGTTAACATTGAGGTTAAATGGCGGTCTGATTGCCCTCAACAGTTCTTATATAACATTTAATTTTTCCGAACCTTTAATAGTTCATTGTTTTTAAAATCAGAACAACTATTTGATGACCTCAACGAAAACGCATGTTTGTTATAATTTTTTAATATACTTTGTATTGTTTTCGTTTCACTATAGTCAATATGATAGTTGATTTTAAACCATATAGGTTAGTCTGCATTCAAGCCATTCACGTTTTATTTCTCATTTATAATTTTACAAGTACAGAATGTACTTACAAACAACATATATGTTGCTTAGTTGATACCAATTATATCGGTAACGATTGCTATCACTTTGAGATACTTAAATTATTATTTATTTATAATTATATATTTTTAAATACCTTCTAATAACTTTTAATAGTATTGCATTTATTTGCCATTTACTAGATTTTTGAAATACATATACGCTAAAGGAAAGATATATTTCATTTTATATTAACACTAGGGGGCTTTGCCCCCTACTCGCTCCACTCGACAACCCCCACCCCACCTCCGGGGCCCCGTTTAACTTTATTTGTTCGATTTGAATTCGACTTCATGAATTTGTGCGCCTGGAAGTTATGTAATACTTCTCCGCTACGCAATACACTGCGCCTGGAAGTTATGCAATGGTCACCGCTACGCAATACAAGTATTTAATATATTCTTATTACTTTATAATTATGAGAAGAAGAAGTAGAAAAACTTTTTTATACAATAGAGAGATTTATTTTTCTTCTTTCTGACTCAACAGGGTCTTCTTTCCCCGCAAATTTTCCCAAGCCCATTCCCTTGGCAGTGGTTTCGCTAGATATTAGCTATTCTTATTACTTTATAGTTATGAGAAGAAGAAGTAGATAAACTTTTGCATATAATAGAAAGATAAGTCATATTGTGATATACAAAATTTACATCGGCAGATAGGAAGTCAGTTGCAAATAGAATAAACTGCAATAATTTTTTGATAGAATGAAACATTTACACAAAATATAATACGTTCAATAACTCAAACGCGTTCAACTTTAATCGCGCCATCTTCAGTGATGCACGAAGTACAATAATGCACGAAGTATCCCTCCCGAGACGATAGCCACAACATGGGCGGGCACTTATGGAACTTTGCACCGTGTCACGAATTCCTAATTAATATAATTTCCTTATACACTATTGTTATACACTTTATACACACTATATTATCGCCCGTCGGAAGCCGGTGCATATTACGTCAAACAAAACAAGATAACGTCGTCTGTCGCAACTCGTAGTCCCATAAGAGCCCATGTTGAGGCTATCATCTTGGGAGGGCTGCTATCAATCTATAACTAAGTTTTACAACTATTAATAAGTTATAGTTTGATTATTGTATCTCGTCCGTCACTGAAGATGGCAACACTGTCGTTGAAACGCGTTTCTGTTAGTAAAGGTATTATTTGTGAGACCCCGTGTTGAAGTTATATTCTCACAAGTTAAGCTGAATATTTATTTATTAGATTCATGTGCCCGTTTTTATGTCGGACGGTCAGCAGAGCTTTTAAAGAACACTGCCTCACAGTAACATACGTAAAGCCCGGTTTACACGCGACGATAAATCGTAACAATTTATCGTTACAATAAATCAAAAGTGTGAGTACTGTTTCCATGCAACGATTTCTTGTCCAATCTTCATTGACGAATATTTAACTTTTGATAGTTCTTTCTTATAAATCGTACGCAATGCATTATTTTTTTTAACAACAGTGTTTCTGTCTGCCAACGGATCAAAATAATTGTATTTTTGAACGAGCGCTATGTGCGCAAGGTCTTTTTTATTCCTGTCGGAGTATTCTTTGCTCTTAATGAGCCACAGGCAGGTAAAACTCCGATGTAGTTCAATCATTCAGTCAAGAACTCTCGAGGAGTTTGAGCTGCCTTGCTATCAAAATTGAATAAAAACAAAACAAGGTAAAAAAAACACGTAAAACGGAATCAACGAACTAATGCGACAACTTTTCCGTTGAACGGCCCATGCAAACTGAGTCAAATCGTAGCGATAAATGGGCGGTACCTGTTTACACGTTCCAATTTATCGTTACGATTCGCAGAAATTGATGCCGGCCGGCAACCATCCAATCCAATTCCAATAAATCGCTACAATCTCCTGTTTACACGCTACGATAAATTGTAACGATTCGATTCGATAGCGTGTAAACGGGGATTAAGGAAAGGTAAAATTTTCCACAGCACTTAATAGATCATAATCATACTTATAATTATTCGACTCAAATTTGACGCCTGTTCGTTTTTTTCATAAATAAAAGATTAATGGACGCTATTGAAGGGTACGAAATTTACAAAGAATTCAGAAACAATCCCAACAATATATTAAAACAAACCCATTAAGCAGCACTGCCGCATTGTGATAGATTAATTTTCTTATCCGGGAATAACTACTGGGAGTTTTCTATGAATTTTGTTCTTTGTTCCGGAAACTACCAAAAATACATTTGCACAGGATTATAATAAACTTAATTGCCTTTCGAATGATTTAACTCACAAATTGTATTCGAATTTAAAAGTGGGAGAAATTGCGCAACTATCTTACATGGACAGTGAAAGAAATCATTTATCAGGAGTTTCCTAT
>JAGFPH010003526.1:86005-99672 GCA_018207615.1 Philaenus spumarius
ATCAGGAGTTTCCTATGAATTTCGTTCCTTGTTCCGGGAACTGTACCTAAAATACTTTTGCACAGTATTATAGCAAATTTAATTGCCTTTCGAATGATATAACTCACAAATTGTACTCGGGCATATGAGTGGTAGAAATTGCACAATTATCTTACATGAATAGTGAAAGAAATCATTTATCGGGAGTTTCCTATGAATTTCGTTCCTTCTTCCGGGAACTGAACCTAAAATACCTTTGCACAGGATTATAGTAAATTTAATTGCCTTTCGAATGATATAATTCACAAATTGTACTCGGACTTATATACTCCTCAAATCCCTACCCAAACGCGCCACGGTGTCCGACATTTTGAATCGGATTAAAAAATCAATAAAAAGTATATCTGAAGAATCCTACTAGGACCCTTTCACGAAAAAATCTGCAATTTTGAAGCATATTTACTACCACTTATCACTCCGGGATAAAACATATATAATGAATGTTAGGTATCGTCCCCAAATTGTCTGAAACGTATAGAAACGAAGTCCTACCCACCTTCGGCTAACCGTTTTTAAATTGGGTCGAGTGTAATAGCTCTTATTTTCTTCAAAAATTCAGCTAATGATCAGCTGTCATTTCACTCCAACGTCCTGTGTTATCAAGATAAAACAGTTCATAGCTAATACATAGACATAGCTTATATGGCGTGCGAAGCACGCTTTACATTGTGTATTGAAGATTCTCCCAATATGCGGAATGGCGTGCGAACCATTTTGCAGCTATTCAGCACCGTCGTGAATAGACCTATTTCACAAATTGTTGGTTGAAACCCTAAAATATACTAGTCGTTCTATTTACGATGGTTTTCCACTCAATTGTAAAATAATAAAATGTAGTTTGTTTTAAAGTAGGACGAATTCAATAAGTGAAACATAGTTTTTCTTACTACGTAAATAGTTTTCGACGTGAATATAGAGTACGATTGTTCTTAATTTTTTACGTTCAACACATAGAAACATGAAACGTAACGTATCTACGTTTTTAACTAAAATACAGGTAAAGGCATTTTTAGCGAATTTCTATAGGAACAATGAGCAATTGCAGTAGCCCTTATGGTAAGACCCAAGGTCGGGAGTAACAAATGAGCACCGATCATGGTCCCCAGAACATGTTTTGGGGAGTCATTAAAAATCATATATATATGTGTTCGCTCTCTAGCGGCCGCATTTTAAGTCCGATTAGGTTCAAATTTGGTACACATGTTGGTAGTGTACGTCGCTCGGACGAGTTCGTTAGCCAAAAAAATCCAACAATCGGAAGCACGTTTTTTTACCGAAAGTAACTATTTTTTGAAATTTTTCCTACGAGAATGAATTTGTTTATTACTACAAATATAAATGCGGGATGTTATTCTGCCCATTTTGTTTTTTTACACGACCTTATAGCTCGCTTGGTTTCCCCAAAATCGATCAAAACGTAAAATACCATAGAATTACGCGGTTCAAAGCCATGTGGTGGATTCTGCCGTGGGGTTGGCGTGGGAAGCACGCAATGCTTTGTGTGTTGAAAATACTTCCAATACGGGGGTTGGCGTGCGAATCACGCAATGCTTTGTGTATTAAAGATACTCCCAATGTGTGGAATGGCGTGCGAAGCCCGCAATGCTTTGTGTATTGAAGATACTCCCAATATGCGGAATGACGTGCGAACCATTTTGCAGATATTCAGCACCGTCGTGAATAGACCTGTTCCACAAATTGTTGGTTGAAACCCTAAAACATAGGCCTATAAACTTAATTTTGGAAATTTGCGCAACTCACGTTAGCGGTTCAGCTGCGTGGTCGAATTATTTAAATATCTTTTTAGTTTCAGTTGTCGGTTTTACTGTTAAACTTATTTTCGAAACGTTTTAAAATGTTTAAACACAACTCTAAATGTATTTAGAGTCAGTCTAGTGTAAATAAATTGTGCAAACAGCATTGTAAACAGAATGACTTAAAAATATGAAAATGAATAAAAAAACTTCCCAAAGCACTTTTTGCAAAGTTGTTTGCAGTCGTACTTCCTAGACTTTCTAACCACGCTGATACACAGACTTCGTTACTGAGAGTGTACACAAGCTCTAGGGTTCTATCAAAGGAATTAAACGCGTACCCAGATGTGTACAATGGACAAACTTTGCGTGACCTGTTTGTAAAGAAGTCACTACTTTTGATGAAGACGTAGGCAACGCCTTGCATTGTAGTTGCTTCACATTGAGTAGGCCTACTCTGTATTAGTGTGGGTAAAACCAAATTTTCATTCCAATTTATACTCCCAGGTTAGATTTTTGCCCATACTTTCTTTTGACGATAAATATTGTAGAAAAAGAGACTACCAATTTCCCCCCTCAGGAAGTGTATTTGGGGAAGGGGGGGTAGAAATTATATACACATTTATTACACTACTATATATATGAGACTAGCTAAGTATCTGTGCTCTAAGGGAAATTTTTAGCGAATTTCCATAGGAAAAATGAGCTATGCAGTGGCCCTTATGGTGAGACCCAAGGTCGGGAGCAGCAAATGAGCACCGATCATGGTGCCCAGAACACGTTTTAGGGTGTCATTAAAATTCATATATATATATGTGTGTGTGTTCGCACTCTAGCGGCCGCATTTTAAGTCCCATTTGGTCCAAATTTGGTACTCGTGTTGGTTGTCTATGTCGCTCGGACGAGTTCTTTAGCAAAAAAAAATCAAACAAACGGAAGCACGTTTTTTGACCGCAAGTAGTTGAAATTTTTACTACGAAAATGAAATTTTTTAGAGTTTTTTCTAAAAATATAAATGTAGGATGTTATTCTGCACATTTTGTTTCGTGACCTTTTAGCTCGCTTGGTTCCCCCAAAATCGACCAAAACGTAAAATACCATAAAAGTACCCGGTTCGAAGCCAAGTGGTACAAACTCGCGAGGCCACTAGGAGGAAACAAATTCTACTAATATATTGCGTACACATAGACAGCTGTCCAACGCCTTCGTGAGTAGACCTATTTCCCAAATTGTTGGTTGAAATCCTAAAACATAGGCATATAAATTTAATTTTGGAAATTTGCTCAACTCACGTCAGCGGTCCAGCTGCGTGGTCGAATTATTATTATTTTTTGTTTAAGCACTATACTACATAATTAATTGTAATATTTCTCTCTCATTTTCTTTCATATTTTATTTCACGAAAGTGAATTATTACCCGTATTTTCAATTGGTTTGGCATTTATTAATAACTGGCTGTCCGTCAATCGTCTTCGTCACGGTGTGCGGGCTGAATGAATTAAATCAATTAAAAATAAAGAATTCAGACTGAAGGGCTTTTTCTTTTTCGACCACTAAATCTGCAGACCGGTAAATCACAGTTTGTATATCGTCTCCAAAAGGTCTGAAACGTGTAGAAACGAAGTCCTACATCAACCGTTTTTATGTTGGGTCGAGTGTAATAGCTCTGATTTTCTTAAAAAATTCGGCTAAGAAGGAATTGAAAAAACTTCGAAATAAAACTCATATAGACCTACTCTAAACAAGCGGATCTAGAACATCGACCACTTGAACTTCACCGTTTGCTTTACTTCCGCCCTCCTACCCTATAACCACAGATATGATAGATTCGAACCCAGAATCTTCTGATCAGGAAGACGCAACGTTATCCACTAGGCTTGATTAAATAAAACTGACAAATTAACAAAACTTTAGTTACTTTACTATCGATATAAATATTACGTGTAAAGTAAAAGATAGTTTATCAGCACCATCTTGGAGTGGTTAAGGAAGTTTGCCTGGTTGCTCTTTAGTTTGAATCTGTATAATTTGTATTCGTGAGAGGTTTATACTAATAACTTAGATCAGACTATATATATTTGTAGGTTTAGAGTTCACGAATATGTTCCTTTTTACGCCCAACAGATGGTGACTACTGTAAAGCACAAAATGGCTATATCAACTCATTTTGTAATTTGTATGGAATGTGTACCTTTTTCAACTGAAAAATTCAATTTATGGTTGCAATTCAATAGACAATTTGAAAAAAATATGTCAGTAATCAAATACAAACAAAGGATTCATCTCTTAAATAGGAAATTTCAATAATTTTTTTTAAGAGGAAGACAAAAACAGAAAACAATATGAGAAAATATTTAAATACAGTGATCAACTTGTAAGTAATAATAAATTATAAGATTCCGTGTTCGAGTTTTATTCTATCAATATTTATAATACCTACCTATCATTCTCTACGAGTCTCAACGCAGTTCTGAACGCCTCGGTTCTAATTAAAACAAACATTTTGGATGAATTAAGCTTGGAATCATTCACGTAATGAGATAGCATTAAAGGGAAAGTCGTTAACTAAACGATCATGGCATCGTCTGTAACCGTAGGCGTTTACAGTAAGATTTAGTTTAAATTGTGTTTGTCACTTATAATCGTTTTGAAAATTTGACTACATAGTTCGTCAAATTAAAATAGTGATTGATTACATGTTCAATGTCCGTAAAGGAAAAAGACCTGTAAGGTTTTTAAAAAACTTTATACTTTGATATTAATTATGAATTAAATATCTAACTGTAAATATTTACCTTTCCTAGTAACTTCACCTGAATTACACAACTGGGGTACATTTTTCTTGGATTGCGAGGGTACTCCTGAGGCTAGGTATAAATGATTACAGAGACGTGAATATTTCAAAAATCTAAATGTATTAATCAGAATCCTTCAAGAATTTCAACTACAAATGAAATTAAAAATGACTAGCTGACCCGTGCGAAGCATTCGCATTCTAACTTACTAACAGTGTTTTATTAATTTAAATCCATGTTAAACAGAAATAATTTTGTTATTGTTATTATATATTTTTAAACAACTTACCAACTTGCAGGTAAACAACAACTAATAATAGGTGTATCCACAATGCTGTTTATAATCACGCTTACAATTAATTAAAAATAGCAATGTAGTGGAGTAACGGCAGCTCTCCAGCTGGGTATTGTTATCATCAGTGTTGCCAACGCCAGGAAAATATCACTACAACTTACTTGATCTTACATCACTGTTACTTTCGGATTCTTTATTTCTTTTTTTTTTTCGTATAATTGTATTTTGTATATTTTTTGGTGTAGCGGTTAAAGAAAGCTTTAAAATGATGCCTCATTCATGTAATTTGATGATGTATTAAGGAAGTTATGGCGTACCGACAAACAAATGGCTTTGAGAAATAATATATGTGATTGTATAACAAATCACCAACTTCCCTCCTTCAATAATTAAATTCTTACAACAATTAAAACGCCCTGACAAATCACAATCGTACACCTTATTAAAACATAAAATAAGCAATTCAAGCTGTTTAAACAAACCAATTCCTAATCATAAAATGGTGAATTCCTTTATCCCTTCATTTAATTAATTCCAATATACTAACGTATTGACAAAAACGGTTCCCCTTTTCTTTAAAGATGTTTGTCTAAATTGGTACTGGCCCCAATTCCTTTACAACTCTTGGTTCGGCAGCTGATCCTCGTGATTCAGTTCCACTACTCTAAACATAACTTATACTAACTTAAGTCTAAAATCAAATGGCAAGAATATGTTTTCGTTCTTCGATTCAAAAAAATCTTACTCCCCGAGATTAAACATTATACTCCCCTATCCTTTTTTTCTCACTTTCACTTTTTAATTTTATGTAGATATTTTATTGAAAATTTACCCCCCCCCCCCCCCCCACTTTTATTTCACTGTTGAACACTACCCGACACTTTCACTCCTTTTAATATCTTCCATTGATGATTTATTTTTTATTAAAGATTTGTTTAGTTAATTGATGCTGAATCTAAACCACGCGATGTTTACTTCTTGACGGATATTTGGTAAAAGACCTCGTTCTCATTTTTCACGCGTTGCTCTCCCACCTTCCTTTTTTTCGCCTCTACTTGGTTCACCCTGGTCGGTCCGTTTGAATATTTATTCCTTATGATTGGCTAACGATTTCGGTACATTTAACGTATTTTCTGCTCTTCTAGATTTGGTCTAAGTGTGTGGAAATGCTGCCGTATGCTGTCTTGAGTTTGAAACCTAATACTGAACATCCGTTTCGGATTCCGCTGAACGGTGAATTGCCTTCTAATTTAATTTATCTTCTTTTGTAAATTTGTTTCTTAGTAAATTGTTATTTTATTATTTTTGTTATAAATTTTTATCGGTTGCTAATATTTAGCAACAACCCTGACAGACCTAATACAAAAAGTGTGTATTGTTACTTATCTTTACGTAATAGCGTAGTACCTGTTAGTTCTCTCGTTAGCGAATTTCCATATGAAACATGATCTATTGCAGTGGCCCTTATGGTAAGACCCAAGGTCGGGAGTAGCAAATGAGCACCGATCATGATCCCCAGAACACGTTTTGGGGTGTCATTAAAAATCATATATAGGCCTATATATGTATATATGTGTGCGCACTCTAACGGACGCATTTTACGTCCGATTTGGTACACACGTTGGTTGTCTAAGTCACTTGGACGAGTTCGTTAGCCAAAGAAACCCAACAAAGAGCTGTAATCTGTAAATTCCTAGCGTATTTTTAGTTTTAAACCTTATACAATTATTAGTACGTCCTACAATTTACCTGCGTTATACGAGTGAAACCCGTACGGGGGATTGGATTCTAATTAGTTAATTGAAGGACACATTAAACTAATTTGTTAGTAAATTATATCGAATCCAGCGTTTGGGAGACTTTTCAACAATGGTACTGAACACATATTATATTGCTTTCCCTAATATGATCATCGTCTCTTTGTCACATTTAATTTAGTTTGAAAAATGATGTGACACGCTAAAGATTAATCTTGAACTAGATTGTCACTAATCGATTTGTCGTAGCTGACTGCGAGGAGTTCAGTCAAAGCCACTATGTAGACTGGTTTTTATATCGAGTATGGTGTATACTAATGTGTAGTACATTATTGTAGTTTCGTGATAATAGTGCTCACTTTTAGGCGTCTATTTGTTGAGTCATGACCAGCCTATAAATATATAATTATGGGCAAATTAGGGCCGAGGAGTCTTCACGATTTATAGCTCTATTTAGTTTACTTTATTTTTTTAGACTACTAAATTAGGTAATTAGGTAAACATTTTAATTCATTACTTTACTAAAAAATTGTTATCACAGATGATTATCTGTGTGTGGAAGTTACATGTGGTAAATTGTACGTAAATTGAGCCGGTTATGAATATCAGAGGCCCTACAGTTGACAATGCCGGGTAAACTAGTAATGCAAGCTCTAATTTAGTGTTCAAATATATTTCCTCCACAGTCGGTGCCTTACAATCAAGTTAACTTAGTTATGAAACATGGTAAATAGCAAAAATAATATAACGGTTTTTAAACAGTTATAAATAGCTCTGCTATTTTTCAATTAATTGTGCTATTGTTGTGTCTGTATTGTTATAGACAACTACCAAGAAATTAGGTTTTCAGCCGGGATCTTTTGAGCTACGGGAAAAATAAAAAATCGTTTGTAATTAAAATATGAACTTGGTCTGTTCTATAAAGTTCTGATGTAAAGTTAGCGATTTAAGAGATATTTGGCATTAAACATTTTTAATGGCCGTTATTTTTAAAGTATACAAAAGAACGTTCCGGTTCTGCGTACAATGGTAAAAGGTTACGCAGCAAATATGTACACAAAATTTTAGGTCAATATCTTTCCTATTCCCAAAGGTAATAAGTGTTTAGCAAAAGAAACAAAGTGGCGGAAAAATCGAAAACTAAGAATTTTCGGACGTTTGTTTTTTAAACTTTTTTTTCGTATTTTCACCTATAAAATAGCGTGACAATTTTTCTAGTCACTCTGTATAACTTTAGTCATGGTTATTTTTTAGATGGTTATTTCGGTCTATTGAGTATACGTTGCCATGGTTCTATTAATGTAGTTTTCCTACAACTTTTGGGACGTCTGGCTGTATTTAACTCTAGGTAGTAAAATAAATTCTCTTCGAGAACCAGCCTAGCGTAAATAGGACAGTAACTGTGCTCAAACCTAGTATTGTACATGTCAGCTTAAAACTGGGTTTTCCTAGCTCAGCACTTCCTGCGGAGCGCACTGCGCACTGCGGAGCCTATTCAACAACATGTAATTGAACGGGGCCGTTTTCCTAGACAACTCCGCGGTCCTCTGAGAGTAGTCAAGTGCGGACCGCGGAGTGCAACAGAGCTATTTTTGGGCACTAGTTTTAGTTTTACAAGAGAGTGCTGTAGTTGTACGAATATTATTGATATAATATCTACAATGGCTAGTAAGTTTACGGCTACTGAGGATGAACAGCTTATCGAGCTTTACGGTGGTCACCAATACTGTGCAATATGGCTGATTAACAGTTTAAAACACCTTAAAAAGGATCTTGTATGGCGGGAGATTGGCCTTTTGATCAACAAAAGTGGTACGTAATTCTTTTTTGTTCTTTAGTTGAGGAGTTGTGACGAAAAGTAGACATACAATGTAGTTGGCGTCCCTAAATTCAAAACGGCGAAGTTGGGTACAATTTCAATCCCTAACCTAACCATACCGTCACTTTTAAGCATATCATTGTGTTATTTTCGTCAAAAAATGAAAACTTTATTTTTTTCTTAAAGTAAAGTAGATTGTAGGTGTTGATTGCTAATGTTTTTTGCAATATCTCGTTTTGCAACTGAGTAAAACATTAATAAAGTTTACTAATTATATCATACGTTTATGAAAACAAAACAACAGTTTTTTGAAAATGTATTCGGCAATCAACATCTGTGTACGACTACTTCAAAATGGTACCAAATTTTTAAATTTATTTCTCGAATTAACTGGAAAAATTACTTATTCTGTAGCATTGCTCTTATGGGAATCAGACTCAATATGGCGGCCCTTAACTAATCCAAACTCAACGATAAACAGAAAGTAAAAGGAATATATTTATGTAGTAATAACTTATTAATAATACACTACAGTAAAATCCGGGCTAACTGAACTAAAGAGGGGAAGCCGTTTCGGATAACGATTTTTCATCTAGCACTACACAGTTTTGAAAGGTTTTGAAAGTAAAACTAATTCAAAAAATCTCTTTGTAAGCTACACTTACGTTCTTTATTTAAGTTAAAATTACATTTTTAGGATTACAGTACATCACTATATACCCATTAAATTAATCGCAACAGTTTTCAATAAATTTCCATGTTCGATTTCATTGATAGCAGCTAATTTATCAGCTAAAGTAATCACAACACGCTTCCGCTTATTGATAGTCGCCATAGCACAAAAATACTCTCGCAAAGTAAATAAAAAACCATTTGCGTCATGATATTAGGAGGGGGGGAAGAGTTAGCAGTGTCGATATAATTTTAAACTTATAAAAAGTCAAATACGCATCGCAACTGCCTGAGAGGTCCGCGGTGCGCTTTTCCCCTCTAAAAGTCTCGGTTTCGTCCAGAGAATTACAAGGCAAAACACAACGAATAACAGTAACAGAAAGATACTTATTAGCGAATTTCCATAGGAAAAATGAGCTATGCAGTGACCCTTATGGTAATACTCAAGGTCGGGAGTAGCAAATGAGCACCGATCATGGTAGCCAGAACTCGTTTTGGGGTGTCATTAAAAATCATATATATATATATATATATTTATGAATATATTTATGTATATATGTGTGCGCACTCTAACGGACGCATTTTACGTCCGATTTGGACCAAATTTGGTACACACATTGGGTTTCTAAGTCGTTTGAACTGGTAGGTTAGCCAAAAAAATTTACCGGAAGTAGACCACATTTTTGACCGGAAGTATATGTATATATGTGGCCTACGGACCATAGCTGAATGAGTGTTAATTGAAACGGAATTTAAAAAAAATGTAATTATGTCTCAAATAAAACACTTTTTTATTTATTTATTTATTATTTATATGTATATATGTGTGCGGACTCTAACGGATGCATTTTATTTCCGATTTGGTCCAAATTTGGTACGCAGGTTGGTTTTATAAATCGTTTGGACGAGTTCGTTAGCCAAAAAAATTTACCGGAAGTAGACCAAATTTTTGACCTGAAGTAACAATATTTTGAGATTTTTCGAACTAGAATTAAATTTTGTTGAAGTTTTCTTTACAAGAATAGACACACGAAATAATTCTGCACATTTTGTTTTTTTACACGACCTTATAGCCCATCTGGTTCCCCCAAAAACAATTAAAACGTAAAATACCGTAAAAGTACCAGAAATCAACTGCTTTTACCGTGGTGACCGATGGCAATATATTTGGTACATGCTGGCAACACCTTCGTGAGTAAATAAATTTCCCAAATAGTTGTTTGAAACCCAAAAACATATATAAATTTAATATTGGAAATTCGTCAGCGGTTCAGCTGCGTGGTCGTATTATTTGCCTTTTTAAACTAATAACAAAACGGTTAACACAATTATTTCAACGAGCTAACACTTGCAGTGCATTCTACTTTATTAAAGTATTAAACCTTCAAATCGAATCTTAGCAAAACTTAAACAGAAATAGAAATAGGCACACGTCAGCGTAACAGCTGCGTGTTGTCTGGTTATTAAAGGTCCCGCTTCCCTCTCACCTGAAGATTTCTTACGGTACAGAAAACACTTGGATTTTCGGCTGCTAAAATTAGACTCCACTTTAGGAGTCGGCGTAAAGGAGTCGTTGAACCGACTGATACATAACGCGACGTGAGGGTGTATTGTGAACGGACGCTTGCTTCACACGCCAACTCCAAACGCATCCACACACTTGTAATTGATTTGATCTATTGTCTACTTCAGGTAAAGGTATTATAAGTAACTGAATTTTTATAACACATCAGACGTACATTTGAATGTAAAAAAAACAAGGTTTTCTGTTAGGAACCCTGTACCAGCAGTTTAATCCGAATTCTTTTATTTTTGGCCCAGTACAAAAAGGGTGGGGACTTACACAGTTTTATCAAATTCTTTAAGTACATACCATAAAACAAAAATTTACATGCAGACTACATAAAACCCGTAAATTATATACTAGTCAAATACATCTAAAAGTTAAATTTAAATTTTAGTAAATATAGTAATTTTCTAATGCCGAATTCATATCTTAAATTTTGTTTAGGTTAGGTCAGTGTTTAATAGAACATGTTGGTTTCGTTCCAAGTAGTAATACCATTGATAATTTAAATATAAATTCTTATTTTGATGTTATGATTATCCCCATATATTTATTGAGAATCTATTATTTAAAGTCATACTTTGATGGATAATAAAATACACACTAAAATATACTAAATTAGAGGGATTCGACCAATGTTCATTTTGTTCAGCAACCTCGCTACGACTAATGCGAAACAAGTAGATTACTGTATACTATGGTATTTTCATGGTAATAAGGATTATTTAGGACATAATGTTTTTATATCTATATATATAAAAGTGAAAACCCACTCACTCACTCATCACGATTTCTAAAAAACTACTAAACGGATTGGAACTAAATGTTGTATATAGCTTCCTCTAGGGCCATAGGTGCTCACTAAGAAAGGGTTTGAAAAAATTCGAAATTTTAGGGGGGTTTGGGGGGATTAAAGTTATTAAATCACGTTTTCTTCAAAACTACCGAACGGATTGAAATGAAACTTGGTATGTGGCTTCCACTAATGCCGTAGGTGCTCGCTAAGAAAGAGTTTTAAAAATTTCGAAATTTTAGAGGGGGTTTGGGGGGGTAAAAGTTTTAAATCACGATTCTTCTAAAACCAACGGATTGGAATGAAATTTAGTATGTAGCTTCCTCTAGGGCCCTACGTGCTTGCTAAGAAAGGTTTTAAACAAATTCGAAATTTTAGAGGAGGTTTGGGGGGGTCAAATTAAAAAAAAACACAGAACGAATTGGAATGAAATTTGGTATGTAGCTTCCTCTAGGAGCATAGGGTGCTCTCTAAGAAAGGTTTTAAAAAAATTCAAAATTTTAGGAGGGTTTGGGGCGGTCAAAGTTACTAAATCACGATTTCTCCAAAACCACCGAACGGATTGGAATGAAATTTGGTATGTAGCTTCCTCTAGGACCCTAGGTGCTCGGTAAGAAAGGTTTTTAAAAAAATCGAAATTTTAGGCGGGTTTGGGGAGGTCAAAGTTACTAAAAATCCCCATAAAAATTACATAGTGTAATATATTTATTGATGTAATATTTTTTTTAATATACATCAAACTTTGATTTGTCTATCTGTGCAAAGCTTTTCGTTTCATATAAAAGAAAGACAATTTTCAAGTTATAAAATATGACCAAAATGTGATAAGATAAAGCAGTATTTCAAACTGGTCATACCTAGTAGACAATAAAGTTATTATAATTTTAACAGTGATAGGTTGTTTGTGAATGCCGTTACGTAACCTAAAAAAACTGTTTTTGTTGTGAAGAAGAAGTACCTGATTATAAAGTTGCCGAGTTGGATGCTATTGTAAGAAACGTGTTTTGGTTCAGTATTTTATAGGTCAACCTAACATTTTTTGTTAAGGGTTTAACACAAAAAAGCTGCTTTATTTATAATATGCAACGACCAAAGTTTAAATTATAATACAGTAAGCCTTTTTGGCAGATGTTTTCGTTTTGTTTACCTAACTAGACAAAATTGTTTGTTTTGAAGAATCAATAATTACCTGGTTCTAAATTTTCAAAGTTAGTTGCTGTGGTAACTAATGTAACTGCATAGAAAGAAACAAATTTTGGTTCAGTATAGGCCTAACCTAAAATTGTGTTGAGTTAATAATACAGTAAGCCTTTTACTGTCATTAAAAATCATATATATATATATTATATATATAGTACAACGGATAACCTTTTGGAGGATACTTCGTTTTGGCCACAACTACAACGCGTTCTGCCCCACGTTGGCTGCGCCAATTCTACAACGAAACCTCTTTTTAGAAGATTCTTTGTTGGAGAATAAGTTATTTCCACATACTGGAAGTCTTATAGGCAATTTCACTTTGTTTGGCCTAGGGGAAATAACTATGTGTCGAATACTCAGTTTGCTGACTATTCCGACAAGAAAATTTATTTTATACTTCCAGTAATTTATTTTTGAAATTAGCTCAGTTAGAACACAAGTTAATAATATTATTTTTTGTAAACCTCTGAAGAGTGAGTACACTGAAACTAACCTTGTAAATAGCTTATTTGTGCTTGCATTTATTTTATGAAATTTCACTGTATCAATTCTTAATCTATAGTTCATAAACTATTGGGATATTTGAATACTAGGTATTTTTGTAAATAATAACTTTTTTATTAAGCAAAATAAAATTTTAAAAATTTCCTTTTTCAACTTTTGAACATAAAACAGAACTTTTGGATTTAATCTTTTTCCAATAAAACCAAATAATAAATTTCTTTTCAATTAGAATAATAATTTTCTTAAGCTATAAGGCAGAACTAATCTTTTACCTAATTATATTTTATTTTTATATTTTTATACTCAATTGAATATAATTAATAATTTAATGAAAATTTGAATTTGAATTTACGATTTAATGAATTTACTTTTATAATTAATTACAAATATTTCTTAATCTAACATCCTAAGTAACCCAGTATTTAAAATAAATTTATTTGAATTTAATTCAGGCAATTTAATAGGGACTAAC